>JASCZW010011146.1:0-21472 GCA_034211315.2 Aedes japonicus | reverse complement strand
AATTTCATTGGTGCAGATCGTACCCTGCAACAATGAATGCCAGTGAAAAATTGAACTTTGTACAGTAATCAGAAAAATAAAGCTTGTTTTCGAGTAAAGTTCGGTTTATTAACGCGTTTCCTCTCGTTTCAATACAGTCCACTGGTTTTGAAACAGATGCTCCGACGCTTATGGTGCTAAACAGTGCATTTAAACGGACTCAACAGTCTATTAAGTTAGCAGACCAATTCGATTGATTAAAGCATAAACAACAGCAATCCAACAGCAGGCCAAGGCTGCTAGGAGGGCACAAATCTTTCAACCAAAACTTCATGTTTCCATTTCGTAATAACTTCTTTGGCGTACATTTTCACTGATTTGCAATAAAATGTTTTGATGCAGCACTTGAAAGTAAATATAAACAAATACACTGTCTACAGAAACAAGTCATTAAATACACAAATTAATCCAATATTAAAGTGTCAATGCTTCGCATTTTTTTCTGCCGCACCGTGTAAAGTAACGCCGCCAACGTGAATTAGAAGACAACGTATACATTATTGAAAATGGAATTATTGCAGATAACGATGAAAAAAGAACTACAAAAGAGACGGTGGTGGAGACATAATGTAAAGAAACAGATAGGGGTGTGTTGGTTGGAAATCCTCTTATTTGGTTCCGATTTTCAAATCATGCGTGAAATCAGACATCCGCAACTATCGTGGAATTGCCATTATCTCTTGCATTCCAAAACTTTTTGGATCTCGTAAATGAAAATATTTTTCAGCAAGTAAAAAATCAAATTACAAACACACAGCACGGCTTTTTCAAAAGTCGTTCAACTGCTTCTAATCTTCTTGAATTTGTAACTTTTATTTTGAATGCAATGGACAATGGCAAGCACGTAGAAGCCCTTTACACTGACTTCAGTAATGATTATGTCGATTCGGTCGGCATATCATCATTACTCTTCAAATTGCAAAAAATTGGAATGGAACCTGGACTGTTAAATTGCTTGCAGTCATATTCAACGCATCGCAAACAAATTGTTAGTTTTCAAAATAAACTTTCAGACCCCATCTCTGTCACCTCGGGGGTGCCCCAAGGTTCACATTTAGGCCCACTAAAATCTCGTCTAAAAGACAACAGAAATAATGTTTCGTATGTAACATTGTAACCATTGTATGTAGTCTACATTGCTTGACAAAATAAATAAATAAATCAGCGCCAACATTTGATAATGGCGAATCTGCTTTTGTAAACAAATATTTTGGCTGCTAATTTTTCGGAAGTTGAATACAGTTCCTTCAAATTGAATATATCAGCGGATAAAGCTCCTCTTCCTGAAGAAGTGCTTAATTTGTATTTGTGACCTTTTGCTCAAGAGCAAATGACTACGAAAGCCATTGTTTACAAAAGCAGATTCGCCATAATCTATTGTTGGTGCTGAAATGAAAGATCATATTTGATTACCTTTGTATGGGCTCACATTGCTCAATTCAAGGTAATGAGAAAGCGCACAAGAAGGCGAACTATATGTAAGATAAATTTCACTCGTTGAATTTTAACTTTCACTTCGTCAGAGTACCCTTCCGAGTTGGCAAACATTCTGTGAAATTCTATTATTCCTATTGTTTCATCGAGAGCGTGGTTTGAGGACCTTCACTTAAGTCGTGACTTCATCCGTGTGATGCGTAGACTTTTGTCCAAATACTAAAAGTTAGATGCACATCTCTATAGAATTAACCTCGTCGACAGCAATCTTTGCCTTGTGGAAACGGATATAATGACATCAATCACGCAGTCGGGCTATGTACGGATAATGAAGCCTCCAAAACACACGTTTTAATATCCTAAACGTCTATGGAAGTCAACCTTATGTTCCTATTGAAAATATGTAAAAATCACGCGTTCTTTGTTAACGTTTGCATTAAAAAAAATTAATTTTTTCGGATGGTGATAAAAAAAACTAAGACAGATAATTGCTTTTGATAATTATTTACGCTTACTTGCAAAAAAAATCTATGCCCTTGCGAGCGGTCTGTCAGCCGCAGCAGCACCGTATTGGGAAACTTGGTGTGTGAAATGAACTTCACCTCGCAGCTCACTTCCTTCGTGGGGGAAGTAAAATACGAAGTGCCCTGCCAGTCGTCGCCATCCAG
Organism: Aedes japonicus; assembly: GCA_034211315.2. Taxonomy (NCBI): domain Eukaryota; kingdom Metazoa; phylum Arthropoda; class Insecta; order Diptera; family Culicidae; genus Aedes; species Aedes japonicus. The sequence continues at coordinate 19,331 of JASCZW010011146.1, read as the reverse complement.
AGTGAGATAGGTCTCGTCGTCCAGCACCACCGCCACGTCATGATTCGCCGGGAAAATCTAGTTGACCATCTTATTCAGCCGCTGCCGCTGCGTCATTGCCTGCAGCTCCGACGCGACTTCCACTTCCTGACATGTATGTTCATGTTCGCAGGGTACTTTTTCACCAAGCGCACGCAGCGATGTAGCCACTTTTCCTTCGGTCTTACTCTTCAGCATCCTTTAGAGCTTCTTGTCGCTCAGGTTCGTCGGCCGTCCGGAACCGAGCTTTCTTTCGATGCTCTGATTGTTGTCTAATAGGGCCAAGATGTTGTAGATGCCGGAAAGGGGCGTAAACGGCGTCCACAAAGTGCCGCACGATGTCCGTTTTCTCCCGGCGGGGTGCCGTTCTTTGAACGCGCACACTGCTGAACTTAGTTGCTTGACTGTTTTTGCCATCACGGTTAGAGTTCGACTGATAGAGCTGTCAAATTTTGTCAGTGCTGACTCACCATGGGTATTTAAGTCAGTGCGGGTGAAAAATATCACCCCTTTTTAACCTCGCTTAAACTGTGAATAAACGATTCAAGTCCTACTAAATGTAGTATTAAGTCATTCATATTTTCAAAAATCTATGAAAAATCTGCTCCATTTAGCTAACGCGATTGAGCCTGTTAAATTAACGAACAACATAACAAAAAAAACCTATAATTTATACTCATAAAAATCTTCTTCAATCTAATACCCACAGATTGCATCTGCCTTTTCGGAATGTCGTCCAGCGATCGGATCCAAAGTATTCCTATATCACATCAATATGACCCTACAGTGTCCCATTCCGGAGGAACAAAACACACGCGGTCGAAAAATCTATCCACCGGAAGATTCTCCTCAAGGTTTTGGAATACTAACGACGAAGCTTATTCCAAAAGTTAGTGCTTTTCCTATTTTTACCAGGTCGGGTGAGGTAAAGGTAGCTTTGAATCTGTGCGACGAACGACCCGTATTGACTCGGGAACAACTGGACAAGATTCATATGTTCATAAATTATACGTTTACCAAAGTGCTGAGGCTGCAAAAATATCTCATGCTGTATGATCCTGAAGCAATGGAAAATTGCTTCTTTATCGTTCCAACAATTACACGAGGAAACGTAGTTACGGTGGATTGGAATTTCATTGACGTTATTGCCAAGAATGTGGACAAAATGCCTACATTTGTATCAGATGAAAGCCGTAAAGCCTATACTTTCGACAGCAATCAATTTAAAGATGCAGTTGTTATGCCATGGTATCGGAATCAAGACCAACCTCAATATTTCTACGTTGCCGAAATTTGCTATCATCTCTCACCAAAAAGTTCCTTCCCCGGATTAAATTATAGTACATTCGAAGAATACTACTACAAGAAATATAACATTCTGATACAAAACTGTAAACAACCTCTGCTGGATGTCGATCACACTAGCGCCAGACTGAATTTCCTGACCCCAAGGTAAACTATAAGCATTTCCTTAAATTACGTAGAACAAATCATATTCTATCGGTCTTCATTTTTAGATACGTCAATCGCAAGGGCGTCGCACTTCCCACAAGTTCCGAGGAGACAAAAAGAGCCAAGAGGGAAAATCTCGAGCAAAAACAAATTCTTATACCCGAACTGTGCACGATACATCCTTTTCCCGCTTCATTGTGGAGGGCCGCTGTGTGTTTGCCATGTATTCTCTACAGAATTAATGCACTTTTGTTAGCCGATGAGATCCGTAAAGAGGTTGCACACGACCTCGGCTTGGGAACGACGAACATTGCCGATAAGGCCTTCGAATGGCCTATTTTGAACTTTGGATGGAGTCTAGCCGATGTGCTTAAAAAGTCAAGAGAAGCGAAACTGAACGCATCACATCTACCAACGACTATCGAAGCAATTACCGAAGTTTCCGAAGAATCCGAAGAAACGCCTCCTGACGCTCCGCAAGAAAAATTGAAAGCGGAAATTGTCGAAGAACCTAAGAACGACAATGATAACGATGAAAAGACGGCAAATGATTTACTTGAAGAGGCGGATAAAAAATTGAAAGCGGAAGGGTTCCAAATTGGCACATGGTCGAACGAAATGGCCGAAACTATACGGGAAGAAATGATGTTGGATGAGGATAATTGGGGCCTCCCACCGAATGTGGATCTGTGTTCCAAGGATAGAAGTAAGTATGAAAGAAAAGATCCAAAAATATTGCAATGTTGTTGTTTTTGATAACGTTCAAAACAACAATTGACATTTGGTGTGTATTGGAAGCATTTCGATTATTTAGTATCGGAGTTGCACCATGGATCGTCTATTGAGTATTTCCAGCCAGAATAGGAAACCGGTTCGACGCTACTCTCTCCGATCTGAATGAAATGTTGTCCATATGTTGGTTTCTACCGAAAATTACGTTTTCCATATAAAAAAATACAAAATTATCCTGGACTAATTTTCTATAAAGGCGTATTTAAAGTGTGGATTTTATTTTTAAAAAAAATCGCAGGCGACTCATCTGATCAAATTGTCGTTTTACTAAAAGTTGTTGGTACACGCAAAAAAAACCGCAGTAGAAACTACCATTTTGAGGGTTAAATTAGGCTTATACACCAACAATTTTCACCTGACTTTAAGGTGAATCGCTGCTCCATGTATTTTTTCCTTTCTTTTATCTCGCTCTCGCAAATTCACCTTGCTATTTCAAATTGATAAATCTCGATTGTTAGTGAATGAACATCGAATCGAACTCTATCAGATTGCTCACAGCAAGTAAGCATACAAACTGATGAGATTAAATTTTCAATATCTAGTACCGACTCTGAGTTATATCAATTCTAAATGTTGAGGTAATGACTGTCATCAAGAATGATTCAGCATAAGCCCTTAAAACCGTTCGATTTTACAATGCCTGCGATTAGAGGCATGGTGCAGTTGATATCAATATAAACGTTGAAGGTTTTACCATAAAAATAGTAAATTTGACTGAAATTTCATGGTAGTTTTAAAGATATGCGTAGTAAGGTAAAATAGTAGTTTTAACTACAATTTTTTTTTGTTTATTTGTTTATTTGATGTAGACATCAACAGACCAAGTTTAGGTCCTAATGATGTTAAAAACAAAACAAAAATACAATAAGAAACGATTACATAACCTCTTAACTGGAGTCAAAACAAAAACAATAAATAAGTAAAAATAAAATAATTAAAGCTATACACTATCTTAACTACGTGCGTCAATTGTTCTTAAAACGGTAGAAAATCTCCGACGAAGTGCGTTCCGCGTCAGATGGAAATCGAAAATAGACGCCACCCTATTGAAGGTTCGCTGCAACCCGTGCATAGCGCTATTCAACCCATAGTTGGTGCGGCGAAAAGGAAGCCTGAGCATGGAGTTGTGACGCATTAGCCTTGGTTGGACGTTGATGCTAATTTGTTTAAGGATCCTTCCGCAGTCGATTCTTCCTTGTAGCACATCTGCAGCAGTTAAAGCTCTACATACATCTCTACGGACCCGCAGAGGCTCCATTTCGACCAACTGACACCGACTTTCGTAGCTAGGAAGACGAAAAGGGTCGCTCTAAGGAAGTTTACGAAGTGCGAACCGAAGAAAACGGCGTTGAATAGATTCGATTCGCTCGGCGCCATTATCATAGCATGGACTCCAGACCACTGAACAGTACTCCAGTGTCGAACGAACGAGGGAATAATAGAGCGACCTTGAATATAAAACCGAGTGTCCTTGAAGCTTTGTCAACAACATACGATAAATGTTGCGTGTACGTCAGTTTCACATCCAGCTGAACACCTAGGTCTTTAACGCACTGCGATCGTTCGATGGTTGTACCGAGAAGATGGTAGTTGACAGAATTGGTTGTTTCTGACGTGAGAAGGTTATCACTGAACACTTGGCCGGGTTGACCACCAACCGATTTAGAGTACACCAATGAGCAAAGGCATCAACCTGCGCTTGGAGGAAATGGCAATTGGCGGTTGAACAGATTCGCATAAAGATTTTCAGGTCATCAGCAAACGACAGGCGGGGCCCTCCGATAACATAGTGTACGTCGTTGAAGTATAGGAGATATATCAACGGTCCCAGATGACTACCCTGTGGTATCCCGGACGTGGCGCAGTGGTTGACGAGAGTGATTTCCGGGATCCATAATTGCCGGAGTGGATGGCCCGATTTTTTTGGAAAGCTAGGCAATTAGCTCACCTTGCTTTGCCATTTCGTTTCTGATTTCGGCATTTGCGATCTCCTGTTTCTCAGTAATAGATTTGATCACACTACCGAAAGACGAGATTGCTGATTTAAATCTTGCACATTTTATCAATTTAACGCACTCATCGCACATCCAAAACAAGTTCGGGCTTGAATGGATTACGTTCACGAAGGCTTTGTTCATCTTTATACTAGAGCATTTTACACAGGCCATTGACAAGCCTATATCAATAGCAGTGATTGACAGTAGACAGGATGTCCTGTCAAAATTGGTATTGGTCAAAGCATTTCAAGTGATTTCGGTGTATGATTGTGTTTTCGGAAGTTTTTTTTTATTCATTTTGTGGTTATACATGGTGTGCCGGTTGCAGAGAACAGACACAACTTACAATGTTGACATTATTTTGACAGCTGAGCTTGCAGAGATGTTGTCTACGTGAAAAAGCGGTCCTTGCCATAGGCCTGATTTAAGATGAATCATCCGGTCACAAAAGGCCATACAAGAAACGAACTTGTCGTCACCTTTGACAGGTTATGCGCACTTGTCACAAGCTGAACTCATGATAAATTCAGTATTGAGATTTTCACAGTGAACTTAACTTCTCACTAATGATTTTTTTTTACTCCGTGTAGACTAGCCGCTGGAGAAATTATTCACTTAACTATTTTTTCTCTGTGTAGATCTTCAGCGTGTATGCGATGGAGGTGGATTCTGCAATCAATTGTGCTAGTGTGCAACAATAACAACACCGCAGTCTGAATAATGGATCGATATTTCAATATTTTCACAACACAAAATATGCACAAAAACAGGATTTTCACAGCGAACTTCACTACCAACAGATAAACGGAGTGCTTATTAGACGGTACACCACAAAAAATAACGCGAAAAAGCAATTCATACGCGAGAAATTCTCCGATCGAGATAGTGCAAAATAAACAACTTTCTATTGAATTTTAACACATATACAATATTTTCTGTGTAATAAAGTGTTCTTTAAGAAAAAAAAGTACACTGAAACTAAAAAGTTCGTAAATTGATGCTTAAAAAACATAAAACGTGGATTTTCTCAAAGGACTCCCGTTTCGATCCTACCATTTTTTTCTTAAAAAAAGTTCAGTTATGTTCTTAAAGATGGAGAAGAGTTTCAGATGATCAATTTTTTAATTTCTTATTTTTTTTTGTTTTTTATTAAAATATACCAAAAATAAATTATATGCATCATTTTTAATTAAAAAGCTTATAAAAACTTTTTTCGTAAGCCTAGCCTTCCTCAAGTTATTGCGAATTTTAATAACAGAAATTTATGTTTTTGCAGTTTGTTTAGACCATTTTTGATGAAACTTAATGAAACTTTAGTGATCGTCAGTCGGTGCGAATCAAAACAAACCCAAAAAAAAGGAGAGAGTTCCTCTCCCATGTGCGCATCAGTAAACAGAGTGCACACAATAGATCGCTAGAATAACTATACAAGCCACAGTGGTACATGAGCGTCTTCCAACCGGACATTTTTACCTGTTGAAGTGGCGGACTTAGTCCGTGCTTCGACCTACCCCGCAGTGGGATGTTAGGCAAAAATGTCGTTGGTTCGAGTACCACTGTACACATGCCCTTTTCGCTCAATTTTCCTAAAAAAACATCTGTCATATTTCCAAGCCTGCCGCACACTAGCGGAACTATCAAAACTTTCTCTTCATATCTTTCATTCTAGCCAAAAAACATTGTTGTTCACTCTTGGTGCCTCATGGTGATGAGCGAACATTTCCTTCTACATCATTTTTGATTGTTAGTCGTGATGTCCACAACAAGATGTATTTTTCATAATAGATTATTGAAAAGCAGGCATTTTTTTCTTAGATACGGTGGCAGTCAGACTTACCCGTTTCTGCTTGGACGTGATGGAAAAGAATCAAGTTGATGCTTTTGGATATGTGTGTGTTTCGGATACTTTTGTTTAAGGAGAGAAGAAGCAGTATTTCATACAATGTTGTTTTTAATCAATTTTCATTCAATTTATTACGTTTTAGATCATTTGAATACATTAAATATTTTGGGTTCATCATTATAATTAGAAAATACCTTAACTGCAATTTGGTTATTTGAAACTGGAATGTAAGAATGATATTTTTGAGTTCCAGGAATTGGTTTTACTTTGTTAAAAATCGGATCAAATTCCTTTTCGGCCTCTTTGTATTCATCCGTGGAAACATAGCAAAATGTCATTTTTGTATCATGATCCTCTTTGCGATTATTTGCCCAGTCATAAAGTTGTCTAGCATTCGTTATAGGATGACACCTCTTTAATTTCATTCTCTTCGAATTTTTCTAAAATTGCTCTTTCAGATGCTGACGTATCGTAAAAATTCATAAACGCGCGAAGATGGCAAAAGTCTGCTCTCAATAGTGCATAGTGCAATAGCAAAGAATTTGTTAAATGTTTTCAAAAAAGAGGTGCAAAAAATCGATGTGCTTGAAAATATTTGCGATTCTCGGTTTTGTAAAGCTAATTCTATACATTTTAAACCTGAATTCTGTTCTGCGAAGCAATTTTTAGAACAGGAATATCAAATTTTTAGATTAAATCGTAGTTTTGTGAATACAACGTTACTTTTTTTTCAAAAGCTTGCTTACACTCATCATCCCTATCAAATTTCCCTTTTTTTCCTAAACAACGCGTGCAAACATCGCAATTTCGCAAATAGATGAGGCACAAATTTACCATAAAAGTTAAGTCCCTAGTCCTGAGAATGCTTTGACTCTGAAACATCTTTTAGGACCTTAGCTTTCTTAATTGTCAATAACTTGTCAGGTTATAGAAGTAGACTGTGCTCCGTTATTAAATATCCCATATATGTAGATTTCACAAAACATTTTACACTTTTTAAAATGCACCTTTATTTTGCTTTTGACGTAGGACTACGTCTTTGTTTTCTATACTGGGGTACAGTTTAAAAAATAAATCGCGAACGTCACGAAAAGTGAACAGGTTTTTGAGCGTTAATATCTCAGCCGTTTAACCAAAGTAAATTTAATAAATGCCAAATATTCTCCAATCACAGACTTCAAATGTAAGCAATGCCTGGGACAAAACATACAACGTACAGCGCTGTACTTTAATCCAGTACTTAAAACCAGGTACTAGACTAAAGGAGTGCAACGCTGTACGTTGTATGTCTGTCCCAGGCATAAGGGTGAACTCAAATACAGCTGTGAACGATATAAAGGGGTACGACCAACAATCAATATGCAACTCCCTAGTAGCACACATGTTGCCATTAGGTTTAAATAACATTGATATGACTTGCTAAGTTATATTCAAGTTACTACAACTAATTATGATCGTATGGTGCTACTTGGGTAGTGATTTGAAATTGGTTCACTGTTGTAGAACCCCTTGGTGCAAAGTACACCTTGAAGCCAGCACCTTGCTATACATATTTGTGGCCTTTGTTTTGATTTGCTGTGTTATTTTGACTGAATATTTGAGAGCGTGTTCGTGTGAGTTCATTATTAGGGGCGCAGCTTGGGACCGATGTGCTAGTACTGACTGAGCCAAGAAAAAAATCGAATTTTTCGGGACCTACTGGTCTTAGAGTTAGTCTATGGTACGACCTTGCAAAATTCTACATTCACTCGGTAGCCATGGAGCTGTTCAGAGCGACGATGGGCAAGTATTGAGTTGGCATCTGGCGGTGACAAGTACCCTGGACGGTGCTCTGGCAAGCAACCATTGGCAGTTTGAGTAACGTTTGCATTTTAAAAAAATGACTTTTTTTCGGATGGTGATAAAAAAGAAGCTAAGACAGATAATTGCTTTTGATAAATTTCCCAAGGAAGCTAATTATTTAAGCTTACTAGCAAAATAATTCTTAGCCATTGCGGCAGTTAACCGGAACATTCGGCCGTGACGGATGAAAACACAGCAGCACCTTCTTGGGGAACTTGGTGTGTGAAATGAACTTCAACTCGGAGCTCACTTTCTTCGTAGGGGTAGTAAAATACAAAGTGCCCTGCCAGTCGTTGCCATCCAGGATGAGATAGGTCTCGTCGTCCATCACCACCGCCACGTAGCGATTTGCCGGGAAAATCGAGTTGACCATCTTATTCAGCCGCTGCCGCTGCGTCATTGCTTACTGCTCCGAAACCAGTGGACGCGACTTCCACTTCCTGACATGTATGTTCATGTTTGCCAGGTAATTTTTCACTGTTTGGCCGGTTGAACCGACCTTCCGGCCAAGCGCACTTTTCTCTCGGTCATCCTCTCCAGCATCCTTTGCAACTTCTTGTTGCTCAGGGTCGTCGGCCGTCCGGAACCGGGCTTTCTTTCGATGCTCTGATTGTTTTTTAATAGTGTCAAGATGTTGTAGATGCCGGAACGGACGTATCCAGCGTCCACGAAGTGCCGCACGACGTTCGTTTTCGATGCGGCGGGGTGCCGTTCTTTGAATGAGCACACTGCTGAACGGAGTTGCTTCACTGTTTTTGCCATTACGGGTAGAGTTCGACTGATAAAGCTGTCAAATTTTGTCTGCTGACTCATGGATTACTATGAGTGATGCTGCATGGGTAGTTTCATCAGTGCGGGTGAAGGTAAGCAGCTAGGACTTTTATTTTATTGTATTCAAGAAGGTATTACAATAATCAGTTTTATTTAAAGGCGCATTTTAGAATTCACGATATCATTTTATCTTGTACGACCAATTTAGTAGAGTATAGACTCCCCAGATCGATTAAAAGTTTCGAAGCTAACAAATGTCCACAAGCAAAATATGGAGATAAAAGTTTATTCATAAACGATAATATTTTCGAAAATGTAGTTTTAGATTTAAGGTACCTGATTATAGTAAATTCATGAAATCATAACATTTGTTAAGGTTGAGTTCAGTACCACTAGTTGTTGATGTAGACTACATAATAAGTCTGTATGTCAAATTTAATCATAATTCACTTCGCTTTTATTATAACAGTTGTCTTACATTTATTCTTAAGATTTCTAAAACGAATTTTATTTTCAATCAAAAGGTTCTATTTTTGGCTGAATAGTTCCTATTATACAGTGGTGGCGAAAATATTAAATACATCGACAGTTTTTCATATACAGTAGTCAAATTTGACATTCTCTATGTCAGCATTCAATAGAAGTAACCTGAATTTCAAACTGTGTTGAATTTATAAACTGTGCTTCAAAGATTTCAAAATGGCGTCAGATCCACCATCTCAGAAAATTAAAAAAAACATTTATTTTCTTTTAAAAAATAGTTTATTTCATAAGCATGAACTATTTTGCCGAAGAATTCATGCTTGTAGAACTTTTCAAATTTAAATTATTTAAAAGCTATTTTTTTGCCAAACCTTCTAACACGGCAAATCTAATGCCATTTTGAAGACTGTACTTGAAAATTCAAAAATTCAAAACGGTGCATTTGTTAATTTCGCCTATACTGTAGCTGTTCACATTCTTTTGCCAAAACTGTCGAAAAATTTCCATGGATTTTCGGTACCCTAGAATACTATCAATGTCAATCAAAATCTTAAGTTTAACCTCAAATTACCCACGGATGTTTCTTTCGAACTGCCGTGAAGTTCTCAGTAGGTTTTTGATGAAATAATCATCGGAATTCTTCTGCAAATTTTTTGAACTCGCTTAAGAAATTTTCCTTGATATAACTTTTAAATTTTCATTGTGTTTTTCATAGAATTCCACTTTAAAACAACCTTGGTTGATGATCTGCGCACAGAACATTCTAAAAGTTATTTAATAAAAAACTTAAATCGAATTCCATTGAATGGTTGAAAAATATCCACATTGTGGAAACTGAAAAAAATCTCTGAATTTTGAAATCACTGTTTTTTTTTTATTCAGCTTAATTAGGTAAAATTTAGGTAAAATATTCAGTGGGACTGACATGCGTAGAATGTTGCCTTGCAGCACAAAATTCTACGCATATCAGTCTCACTGCATGATGTTTGGATGGATCCTTGGCGATAGAATTTACGTTTTCAAATAGACATACCATGTGCATTATTGTTTATGCTCCTATCATGATTTTGATTATTTTTTATCACCATATCATCGTTAAAAACACAGTTCTATCAAATGCAAATGGTGGCTTATATAGACACTTTAATATCAATGTTTTCATGTCAAAGTCATTGTGTAAGTTTGCATATAAGCCCCTTATCAATGCTGAGTGTCGAATTGTTCCTACAAAGAATGTTGTAAACTTAAATCAATTTTTTTTCTACGATCTCTTTAGAAAAACCGTAGTGGGACTTTTATGCCTAGAATTTCAACATGGAACAATCTAACTTGATGTTTTTTTGATACAAACTCAGAACAAAGTATATAATTTTTGTTTGTATCCAATAGTATAGTTAAAAAACTAAGCATTTATTGAAAAAGCTGCAATTTGACCAAAAGCAACATGGGACAGTTATGCGTAGAATGGCAGTACACCCTTCATAACATCAACGGGAAGAATAAAAAATGTGAATGTCTCCAGAAGCACACTCTGCCCTCCTTAGAGTCAGACGATGTTTTGGCCTGATTTAGCATTGTAGTCAGTTTTGGGCTGGCACAAAAACGGAAATGTTTTTTATTTATCAAGGTCAACACGTCGGAATCGAGGAATATTGGGTCATCATAAAGGCAAAACTTCCCAAGACCCCTGAAGTACTGGTAAATTAAGTGGATTTGAAGAAACATGAGTTGAATCTTTGGGAACAATACAACAATTGGGAGTTTCGATATAAACATGGGGCAGTTATGCTTATAACGGCAGAATATGGCCTCACAATAACACAATATCTAATGGTGCAAAAAATTAATATGGTTAAACATAACCATAATGTGGTGCTTTATTCCTTTCAAGTGAATCGTACCACTTTTCTGTTTCTCATTGTATTTCAAAAACAGTCTTTAATCATGTGTTAGAGAAGTGTACTGAAAATAATAATTCTGGAAGTAAATTTAGAACGCTTAGTGTAGTGCCTGAAATCACTTCACAGTTATTTTCAAAAAATACGATACAACTAACACAAATTCTATGTTCTACAGCAAACATTCGCTATGGTTCACCAACATCGTGGGACGTAGGGAGCAAGGACCAACAGACGGATCGGTATTATACCGATTCTGAAGGCTCATACGTATCGGATGACGATTTAGATGTCGGATGTGGTGACAGCGATTTCGATCAAAAGTACGGTCTCAAGATCGAATTCAAATCGGACAACGTTGCCGAGGCGATCGAATCGGAGGATGATATTCTCAAACGACAGAAACAACGTGAGATAATTAATAGCACAAACATCAACGAGCAGTTGTATCAGAATTCGAAAAACGTGAGTAGTGGATTCGACTGCACAAAAGGAAACGATCTGGAAAAAATATAAAATTACACGAAGAGCAGTTTCAGCAGTCAACTAACGAATTTAAACAGCAAATTAAAAGTGGTGGGACCTTAGTGAAGTTTGATGAAGCGCTTACTGTTGAAAATGTTCTTCGAAAATCTAATGGTGCTAAATTAGAATGCGCAAACAATCGACAGATTTACGAATTATTCCCATTTGCGTCGAAAGAATCAGTCGATCAGTATATCAAAACTACAGACGATGGAGTAAAATACATGAATCTCGATGGATTTTATGAACTAAATAAGTCCTACTTTCCTGAAATGTTTACCGTACTAGGCACTGGTGATGTATTCGATAGATTTAATGATGAAAATGTTTTAACAATAGATGAAAATGGTCAAAAAACAATAGTTTTGAACATCAAAAATCCTTTCACAAAGGACGAAAATTCTCCAAGTATTCCAAACGGTAACGAGGAACAACCAGTTGATCTTACATTATTAACCACAAATCTCAGTTATGTTAACAATAACCCAGACGAATTTAGTTTCGACTACCAACCAGATTTGAACAATCATCCTGGACCAAGTCCTAGCATAATCCTACAAGCTCTCACAATGTCCAATGCGAACGACGGAATCAATTTGGAACGATTAGAAACGATAGGTGACTCGTTCCTGAAATACGCAATAACCACCTACCTGTACTGCACGTACGAAAATGTACACGAAGGAAAGCTGAGCCACCTGAGATCAAAACAGGTATCCAACTTGAACCTCTACCGACTGGGCAGACGAAAAGTACTGGGTGAAAGTATGATTGCCACCAAGTTTGAACCTCATGACAATTGGTTGCCTCCCTGTTATTATGTACCGAAGGAGCTCGAGCAAGCCCTCATCGACGCCAAGGTATGTACCTAATAAAAACACTGTTTGCTTGTCCGTAGTTTGCTAGTAATTAATCATTCAAAAATGCTATAAATCAGATACCCGCTTGCCACTGGAATTTAGCAGATTTGCCAGACATCAAACAGCTTTCGAGCGAAGAAATCTGTAGGCTAGTAAAGGAACGCGCACTGACTCTTGGACTACTGGACGACGTGAGTATCGCATTCTGAGTAGCAATTTGAATTCCTAAGTAATTCTGGCTGAATTCAAGTCAGCGGCATTAGAGTTTACCATTTTATTTTTAATAGTAAGATATTATCTGATCAATGTTGTTAACAACTACAAACCATTTAAACATTCAAATCTTGCACTCCGGGATTTAACGTCAACTAAAACAATACCAAAATGTTGTCATCTTGAAATGTATAGTTTGTTTGTGACTTGAATTCAGTTAGAATCACTATTCTTATGAAAGTTGATTGTAATAGCCATACCTGGTAATTCGAAACGTATTTATCGAATTGTTTTAGTCAGACGACGAAGAGGGTGAAACGATGAAGGAAATTCAACAGCTGGAAATACGGAATGACGAATTTATCAAAAACTCAGACTACTTTGCATGTTTCATTCCGTACAATCTTGTGACCCAGCACAGCATTCCGGATAAATCTGTAGCCGATTGTGTGGAGGCTCTGATTGGTGCTTATCTGATTGAATGTGGACCACGTGGTGCTACTTCTTCTGATGGCATGGCTTGGTATAAGGGTTCTCCCGGTATATGAGGTTCCTCATCACGCGATTCAGAGAGAGTACCGGGAAGTTCTCCATGCTACGAAAAAGACGGAATCAAGATGCAATCTGTGTATGGTTATTGGATACCACCTAAATCACCACTTCTAATGTATGCACCGAATCCAAAAGATACGCTGGAGCATCTATTGGATGGCTACACTACATTCGAAGATTCGTTAGGATACCGATTTATCGACCGTTCATATCTGCTTCAAGCCATGACACATGCTTCCTACTGTCCAAATAGACTGACGGATTGTTATCAGCGATTGGAATTCCTTGGTGATGCAGTGCTAGATTACCTCATCACTAGACATTTGTACGAGGATCCACGGCAACACTCTCCCGGAGCACTAACAGACTTACGATCGGCTTTAGTCAATAATACCATTTTTGCCTCTTTAGCAGTGAGGCACGATTTCCACAAATTTTTTAGGCATCTTTCACCCGGGTTGAATGACGTAATTGATCGATTTGTGCGAATTCAGCAAGATAATGGACACATTATTAGCGAAGAGGTAATGATTGTCACTTTTAGTTTGTAACACTTCTACATTCTTTGAAACATTTCAGTACTATCTGATCTCCGAAGACGAATGCGACGAGGCAGAGGACGTTGAAGTACCTAAGGCTCTAGGTGATGTTTTCGAATCGGTAGCGGGAGCTATTTTTCTGGATTCGAACATGTCATTGGATGCTGTGTGGAAGGTAAGCTTCATATAGGAAAACTTCAAATTTAATTGTTTAAGGCAATCGATTCTCGTAGGTTTATCGCAGCATGATGGGACCGGAAATAGAACAGTTTAGCAACTCGGTACCCAAATCTCCTATCAGAGAGCTTCTAGAGCTGGAACCAGAAACGGCCAAATTTGGGTGAGTAATTTTTCATATAGTTGAAATATCTCCACCGAAATGTGTGTTTTACTTCCAACAGCAAACCGGAAAAACTGGCCGATGGACGACGCGTTCGCGTAACAGTTGAAGTATTCGGAAAAGGAACATTCCGCGGTATTGGTCGCAACTATCGCATAGCAAAGTGCACCGCCGCCAAGTGTGCACTCAGGCAGTTGAAAAAGATGGGCTTGATTAACAAACGCCGCTAATCGATTGTAGGTTTGTAGGTATATGTCAACAAACTGGGTCAGTCTTATCTTCCCATGAAGTATTATTGACGAGGCAGCGTTTGTTCTCTTATTGGTTATATAGTTCCTATGTTCACTATAAGAGTATTGCTTCAAATTGAAGCGGTTGTTAGGCAGAAACTCCATTTCGAAATTATTTTCCTAGTCACTTTTGAGCGCCCCAATCGAAAGTTGGGAACATTTCTCTATCTTCCATAAAACATCATTCATTGGTGATTTACCTTTAGAAAGTTAGTATGTACAAAAATTGTTGAATATAATTGCCACTTTATGCTATAGCATGTTGTAAGGCTATCTTGGAAAAAAACTGAATTGGAACTCTCATCTTGACAAAGTTATTACTAAGGGTACAAACGCCCTATGGGTATGTAGTAAAGCAGTGGGCAAAACATGGGGACTTCGACAAAAAACAATCTATTGGATTTATTCTGTAATAGTTCGTCCGAAAATCACACATGCTGCGCTTATGTGGTGGCCTAAACTTAAAGAGGTAACCACCCAAGTGAAGCTAGGCAAACTACAGAGACTTGCCTGTGTATCAATAACTGGAGCAATGAAAAGTACACCATCTGTTGCTTTGGATGCACTTCTTAACATGTTACCTCAATTTGTAAAGCAGCAGGCTGCTAAAAGTGCCCTGCAATTCAAAAGATACAATAAGATTTTAGATGGTGATCTGGTAGGACATTTAAAGATCCTTAAGATTTTCAAGTTAAACTCAGATGTTAAAACAATAGAAGACTTGATGATAACGAAGACAAACTACGACGTTCCCTTTAAAGTGGTTAAATCAAGCCGCTATGTATGGGAGTCTGGTGGACCTAGATTTGCGTCCAGGCTCCATTGTGTTTTACACGGATGGGTCGAAAATGGGAGAAAATACTGGAGCCGGGGTTTATGGCCCTGAAATCAGGAAAGTTATACCAATGGGACATAGTCCAACGGCATTTCAAGCAGAAATTCATGCCATTATTGAATGTGTGAATATTTGTTTAACGAGGAAAACCAGATTTGCAAAGATCTGCATTTTTCCGATAGTCAAGCAGCTCTCAATGCGCTTAAAGCTTCACATGTAAATCTAAGCTAGTGTGGAATGCATTCTTTCTTTAAGACAATTGGCCAGTAGGAACGAAGTTACTTTATACTGGAGTGCCCGGCCATTGTGGTATTGAAGGAAATGAAAAAGCTGACAGCCTAGCAAGAGAAGGTTCAGCATCAAATTTAATTGGTCCGGAACCATTTTGTTGAGTCCCAGAGTGTGATCTGACGACTGAAATAAAAATTGGGAAATGTCCATGGTAAAATCAAACTGGAACGCCACGGATACATGCAGACAAGCCAAGAGATTTATTAGACCAAGTGCTGTAAAAGCCCGGATCTTACTAAATCTTAGTAAAAAAGACCTTCAGGTTGTGGCGAACCAGCCCAGAAGGCTGAAAGCCACTTTAATAAAGATAAAAAAAAACCTTCAGGTAATTACTGGTCTGCTAACTGGTCACTGCCCGAGTAGGTATCACCTAAACAAAATTGGAAGAATTCATTCTACAGAATGTCGGTTTTGCCAATTTGAAACTGAAACTGCAGAACATATACTCTGCAATTGTGGAGCATTATTCAATCAAAGGATGTCAATATTTGGAAAGGGGTTACTAGAGCCCTCCGAAATTTGGCAAAATGATCCTGGTAGGGTATAAGACTTTATAAAACAAGTCGAGCCTAACTGCGATCAGGGGCTATGTCAATCAATGTCCATCACACCTTAATTGTGACAGGATATTTGACTTGCACCAAATCAAATATGGGTCATGCAACAATAATCCTAATGATGGAATGCAGTTGTGTTTGGCTAACATTTTTGATTAATTGTGACAGGATATTGATGCAACAAATATGGGTCATGCAACAATAATCCAATGATGGAATACGTGTTTTGGCTCAACAAAAGAAAAAAAAGCTATCTTGTAAGCCATTTTTGTCTGTCTGTATAACAGGTTACAGATAGGATAGTGAACGGTGTCTGCCCCCTGAGATTTTATTCCAAGCCCAGTTGATTCACTCTACAATTACAATACTCATTTTATAGTACAGTACTAGACGATTGAAATTGGTTCTCAATGAGCTACATGTACCTCTACACTCAAAAAATCGTCACGTTGTTTCCACTGTCAAAACCAGTAATAAACACGTGGAATTCACGTAAGAGCTACGTGATTTCCACGTAAACCCGAATTCTACGTGAAAATCACATAAATGTTACGTGATTTTTCACGTACAATTCACTGGCACGTAATGTTCACCTGATTTTACAGAAGAAGATTTGGTTACGTGTTCAGGTGAAAGTTACGTGAAATTTCACGTGGAAATAACGTGTTGATTTTTTTGAGTGTATATACAGTATTCTTCTCTCGACCGTTTTTGACATGAACTGGTAGCCTAGAGGAGGTTGAGATCAAAATCAAAACTCAACAAGATGTTGTGAAATTGCCGATAATGAATACTCAGGTTGCTGTCGTTTTGGTCGTTTTAACGGTTAAAGATCAAAATTGATAGCAAAAATTTATTCCTGTGACATCAAATTTAAAACTAACCAAGAAGAGTCAATATGCTATAATTTTTTTCCTGTTGATAGCAAAATAAGTATTCTGCTTGATAATCTGCCAATATAATGAAAACAATGTTACCTTTCTCAAAATAAAGTGAACGCAAGATTACAGCAAGATGAAAACTAAATTTGATATCGAATTTGACCATTGTGAAGTGAAATCGAACTTAGATTTTAATTTAATGTTTAAATCAAATTAAGTTTTCGAATTGCTATCTTTATGATGTTAGACTTTACTCGGGTTGCCATAGATCATTGCACGATGGCGTCAGCAATGCAGTTTTGACATGGTGCTTGTTTACGTGGACTTAGAATATTCTCGGTAAGATCGGTTTGAGCGATTGTGCTCTAAATTTATTACGGTTAAAGTAAACTCGCCGAAAAATAGAACACCAGTGCTTATTTTTAAATCATTTCCTCAATCAAATCGTACAGAATCCGGAAAAAAGCCAACGAAAAATTTCATTTGAGTGGTTCAAATTCTAACACCTTGTAAACAAGCTCCTGAACTGTCAAAAAAGTGAGGATAATACATTCTGTGCAATGATCTATTTAAATTGTTTCTTTCTTTTTTAAGAAACGCAACCAGTAAGTGTCAAATACGAAAATAATTCATGAATTTAAAAACACGTGCTAGCTTACAAAAATTCGAGTGAAACTTGTAACTGTAACTGAGAAAATATTTGGTCTGTTAGCAAATATTTTCACACATCATTGTGACCCAGAGCTTTTTGCAAGCGGTGAGATTTTTCTATGTAAACTTCAAAACGCCAAGTCGCGACCGAATAAGCCCAAGTGAATTTTCAGGCCCAAGCTGAAATCGAATAGTCGGAGTAAGAGTTGCATTCTATTGATAGACCTTGAACACAGACAACTTTGTTGAAAACTGATGAAATACCCTCCCGCTCCATTATACTCAGTGACTGAGGTAGAATTGTATTCGCTTTCTCTCTTTTCTCACACGGAAATGTTGTTCAATTTTTCGTATAAAGTGGAGTGTGGATCTACTCAAACATTGAGTTGATCCACTTTTTCTACGAAATTATTAACATTTCCGTGTGAAAAAAGAAGAATGCTGATTCTGCCAGTCACCGAGTAGATGAACAAGCGTGTATAAACGCTGAACGCTTGGCATACTATGATGATGTAACGAATTGTGAGACGGTTGTGCATACTATGATGCAGTAAATTTTCAAAAACAAAACCATTTCTGTTACACATGACAAACTTACGATTTTCCTATGAAAATGGTGTGTAACAGTTGAATATTCGCTATAAACTCACCGTTCATGCAGTAGTTATCGCAACAGCATGAGATATATATAACTTACGGTTCTAAACATAGATACTTTTGAGATGTAATCATGATAACTCGAATTAGACACTAAATTTTACCAATTTTACCCTTCAATGAATTGTATTATCTTTGTTTGTTTTTTATACTCGACATTTCGTGACTAACAGTTGAGAGTCGATCATTAGTGTACACACTTAGAAAATTTTACAGTATTCGGTATTTTTTTACCGAACTTTCAACAACTGAACGTTCGGTAATCCGATTTAACGGATTTCGGTGAAATTTTACAGTTACGGTTTTACAGTCTGCACACAGTTCAGATAAAGCGTTGCAGTTGAGTGTTTTATTAACACCATGTTCAGAACAAGATGTAAAAATAGATTTATCACAAAATTCTCAACGTTAAGTTAGGGTTAAACCTATTTAGCTGCAAAAATACCCAACTTATTGATAATCAGTCAGGTCAAACCAAACTTTTACAGTAAGCAAAAATCAAGACTAACAATGGCAATGTTGCTCAATTTGGTGGCGCTCATTTTTTAAAAGCAATTGGTTATTTGAAGTGGTGCAACGAAGCTGCCCATTATAACAAGCTATTTACCTAAACCATCGAAGGTAGGATCAACTTCGAATTTTTAGTAAATGTGGCAGTGATAGTACAATACGAAGAAATGGGTGTTTTATAACCAACGATTCATGCTAGTTTTCTAAATTTTTTCAAGTTGAAAAAAAAGTTGAAGAAGGTAACCATGCACGTAGTCTTTGTTGTTTTACTCAGTACTTGCTCTTAATTCAAGAATCTTGGTTACTAAAGACACCCAGAATAAAATGTTGTAAACTGCGCCAGAAATCAATCAATTTTGAATAAAGCGAGGCAGCTTGCTCAATCCGTCGACTCCCTTATTTCCTGATGACATTCTAATTTAAACCATATTAAGAGAATACTTACTACAGCAAATAATGCATTGATTCCATTTCAAGCAACTTTTAATATGCGAATTACTATTTTTCAACTCTTCCAGCTCTATTACTATTTTT
>JASCZW010011145.1:0-33173 GCA_034211315.2 Aedes japonicus | reverse complement strand
TAGAAGCGATGAAAAAAGACGTTTTGTGTGGAGCGGCTGTTAGAATTGTTTTATGTTTTATGATAGGGTTTTTTTTTAAATAGAACGTGAGGGTGAAAAATTATCGTCAAAAAAGTTAAAAATAAGAAAATGTACTGAAACGATGGAAGGTGGAAATAAAATATAGAAAAATATTTACGAGTTTGAAATTGAAAATTTATGCATACATCCTACATAATACGGGCAAACTGTGATTTGAATTAAGGAGGGATATACAGTAAGAACAAGAAAAAAAAACTCATTTTTGAAAAAAAAAATTCAGGGCAAGATTTTACTCACATTAACGGCATACGCTGAAGCATTTTCGACGGCAGCAATTTCTTCAAAGTTTAGAATTGATATAACTTAAATTCTGTACTCGACACTGAATATTGTCAGCATGTAATGTGAGCAATCTGATAGAGTTCGATTCGATGTTCATTCAGTAAAAATCGAGATTTATCAATTTGAAATTGCGAGGTAAGTTTGCGAGAAAAAGATAAAAGATAGTAAAATATACATGGAGCAGCGATTCACCTTAATCGAAACTTTTTTACAATTATAAGTGAATCCATGTAGTACAGAAAAACATTTTTTCAATTTTTTTTTCAACAAAATGGCGGCCGTTAGAGTGCGTTGTAAAAATCGTTGTATTTTGCTTGTGCCGGTTCTCCTGATCGCAGTTTTGATCACCTGCTAACCCAAAGTTTTGAAACCTGCTGACCGAAAAAAAATTCATTAATTACATTTACCGTTAGTAGATGAATTGAAACAAAAAAGTAAAAATTAAAATATTGCACTTTTGGCGTAACTTTTTTTTTAAATCCAAATTTTTTCCACTATTTCATCACATTTTTCCATCTATAATAATGAAATATTACAATAATTTTCAATTCATCTAGAAGTTGATAGTATAATTAAAAAATCCTATAAGTTTCAGCTTAATCGAATAATCAGTTTTCGAGTTATCACCGGCATAATCTCCGAAAATGCTGTTTTGAGAAAAACGCGTTGAAAAAAGGTCTTCTCGGTCAAGCGTCTCTTTATACCTGCTGCGCGCGAAAAAGGCGTCTTCGAAAAACGATGAAAAGAAACACTTGTAGTTCGAATTTTGAAAAAAAGGTTTCAGGAGCGTATTCTACGGGAAATTTACTAACTTTTTATGCAATAAAAAAATATTTTGTGGTCATTCTAACTGTAGGCAATTAAATTATACAGATTTCAGTATTTGTATAGAATACATAAGAATTATTGTATTATTGTAATTGTATTTATTGTCATATTGTCTGAAATTTCTACTTTAAAAACTGTGTATATTTCATACAAATATTATCTGTGGTTGATCCCATTAGGTGAGATGATGCATGGTATTCATTCATGGTGATATTGCGTGGAAAAAATACACGGAAAATAAAAAGTACTGAAAATTTGAGTTTAAATTACTTAAATTTTAGTAAACGCGTTATAGCATAAAATTTACCTAATATTTGCTTTATTTGGTCTGGGTTCTAATTTTCAACCACCTGGTAAGTTAATTTTACCCACCTGGCTTTTTTTTATTACTTAAATTTACCTACTTGATAGTTTACATCCGTTTACCTAAATTTATTTGTTATTGGAAGATTCCAATACGCAATAATAGGGTACTGCACACCACCGTTATTTGCGAGCGCATATTTTTCTTCCCTCAAACCGCAGGGAAACGTCAAAACAATTTGTTTATTTTTTATTATTTTTTGTAGTTTAATTAGTACACGACACTGAAGAAGTCTGCATATTGTAGATGAAATACGCGTATTTGTCAAGATAAGCAAAAGTAGTTGGAATTAAATGGAAAATACTAATTTTTCTTCCCATTTCTAGTTACACGTAGTGAAACAAATTTGTGGAATATTAGCTCAAACTTTCTAGGATTTATTTTTTGTGTTTCATTACTGGTACGCGTTTTAATCTGTTAGGATGACACAAAGCGGTTCTTCTGTAGATATTCGCAAATTTATTTATATTTAATCATACATCGTTAGAAAGGTCTCTCGAACAGAGAAATTGCTCGAATATTTATATAAAGTTAGGCAGACTAGGAAGGAGTATGAAAAATAAGCAAGAAATATGAAGAACTTGAAAGCGTTAATACCTGAACCCTGACTGCCTCCAAAGCGGAACACAGCCTCAGACACCGGAGACTCCTCAAACTGGGTCTCAGAGTCGGCCTGCTTCTGGGTAATCGGAGGGGCAACGCCGACTACAGTGCACTAATAACGAACTAAGGGATTTCTTACTATGGAAATGATTAATTGGACAAGTGAAATTGGAGGAATAATGAGAAAATTTATTTAAACGTAAAAACGATAAAATCTGCTGTTTGGTTTGGTAGATGTCGATGGCGTCTTCTTCAAATCAGCAATGGCGAATACTGGCGGACAGGGGTTAGTTTGCGTCTTCCTTCTTAGTCTCTATCCGCGGACCACGGCAAGATGGTCTTTGGCTGCGCCGAAAAGGGAATGACTTTCCTTTGTGATTATGCTTCTCAGACCAGAAAGTGGACCTAAATAGTCCTTTACGGTGAGGCTTAGACGTCTTGCAGGGCAGTTATTCTAGGTCGAGTCGTGTTCTGTGTGGGCCGCCGCAATATCGGTGAAGGCCATTCGGAGTGGAACGGTCCCGTAAACTGTACAACAGTACAAAAAATGAGGTCCTGTTAGAGGACAGAAGTGAGAATTTTCTCAAAGGGAACAGGGGTAATATTCGTATTACCTGAACTCTGGGGTTGCCAGTTGCCAATTTCTAATCACTTCATTCACTTCTCGACACACTTCACACGAACGCCAAATTAAAAATAAGCCATGGTGATCAATCTAGTTTGTAGCCAACCCCAAATCCTTTTTATTTCATTCTGCTTTCTCCCGTAATCCTATCAGGTTGCTACTCCGTTATTGCCAGATCAGCAGTAATTACACAGAGAATCAACAGATGATGCTTGCGACTAACATCGTCAATATGTAATAACTGGTGATCCTAAACTAAGGCTATACCTTGCGCATCCCAAAACACGGAGGCCTGAACCTTTCTCGCCGGAGCACTTTCGCCCGGTGAAACCCACTGTTTTGCCTGCTGCGATGACTCCGGTACACACTAAAAAATTATGAATTTTACACGAAACGTAATTCATGTTTGTAAAAACCAGAGCTGCCAGATACTTTTATAAAATATCTGTATCTACTTGACAAAAAAGTCTGTATTTGTCTGTATTGAAATAAAAATGGCAGCTTTGAATAATATTATTCTTTTTAGGGGTTTATATACGTTTTTGAGTAGTATAACTTTATCAACTTAAAAAAAACTTGTGATTGACACTAACTTACACTCATACATAGTAATCAAGATGCAGTTTTGAACTATAAACAAAGTATAAGAACATAGAAGATTACTTAAAACAATTTACTCATCGGATAATAATATATAACGCTATTATACTGTTAGATTATAAAAATAGTGCTTCTCAAAACCTAGTTAGTTCACCACAATACTTGGCTTTTTGGAGAATGTTGTTAATGTTTTACATAACGTTGAATGAATCCTTTCATTGATTGCATCGAGTGAGTGGAATAACGTGAAACAGAATATTGCTTGCGTGAAAAAAAAATCTGCATATAGTGAATATAAACGATTAGGTAGCTTTTGAAGCATCACATGGCAATTCCTGTAAATTTAAAAATATACATTATTTATTGTAAAATTAAATTAGGAGGTTTCTGTTTTCAAACGTACCTCTGTCATCTATCTTATTTCTAATTCATGTTATACATGTTTTTGGTAAATCGCTTCTTAGCCTCAGCTGTAACTTCGACGAGTCTTTTGGGGGTTTGGTGGGTCTTAACGTATGCTTTAGCCGCCAGGATTGCTTTCATTGAGGCTGTGCTAGGGCTGTTTCTAACCTTCGTTTTGTTGAGATTGTAAATCGAAAAAATCTCCCAACCACTGCTGACGGGTGTGATAGGGATAGTAAGATTGGAATGATTCGCCGCAGGAGGGGAAACGCCCACTCTCCTTTCATCCTACGCGTGGACAAAACTTCGCTCCAGAATTCAGGCCCATCTTTGACTCTATTTCTTTGTGGTTCTGAATTTCTCTAAATTCGTCATCAATAAGTTGGAGCTCCTCGGGATCATACAGTTCAAGGAAATGCTTTAGTAGCAGATATATCGACGGAATACCTTTGTTCATCATAATCTATGGTATTTTTATTTTATTTTCATTTAATGAAAATCTGTTTTAGTCTGTATTATAGTTTAATAACCTGTATCAAACCTGTAACCTGTATCACGTCTGTATTGACGTTAAAAAACCTGTATAATACAGATAAATCTGTATATCTGGCAGCCCTGGTAAAAACTCCGGAAACGTAAAGAAAGATTACATGTAAAATGATGTCTCCTGCAACGGATACATACACACTAATGAATTATGAATTTTACACGAGACGTAATTCATGTTTGTAAAAAGTCGGGGAACGTAAAGAAAGATTTCGTGTAAAATTATGTCTCTTTTAACTGACACATACGCAATTCGACGAAATATGCGTTTAATTGAATTTATTTTCTCATCTCTTTGAACTCATTCTTATGTGCTAAAGGACGCTTGCATGTGTCGGTCTCATTGGACAGAAATTTACATGTCATTTTGGTAGTGTGTGGTTATGAATCGGCGCACAAACTCCTTCAGATTGCGTGTAAACTTGCTCAAATTCTTCTGAGAGGTTGTAACACGAATGCGTTTTCGGTCCACTGCCACAGTTAAAATTATTTTGTAATTTTCAGTTTTCAGTTCATTTTCAGTTCATGCACATAAAAAGAGCATGTCAATCACCTTAAAATTATATGTGTTTTCAAATTTACACGACTTGATAGAAAATAACCATTAGCTGTATGGTTATTATTATACATTTTCCATTCATGTTGTAATCACCATTATACGTATCATCCGTGTATAATGCTGGTGCAATTTCATAAACAAGAAATTAACAGTGCTGTATGGTATATCCCTTGCTCATTCATTTTATGATATAACGAAGGAAAGATTTGAATTATGGTCACGATAAACAAAAAACAGGAAACTGTTTTAACAATACGTAATTTTTAGTTTATTATCACAAAATGTATGACTCATGTTATAATACTGGTCATCATAATATGTATTTGTAAGGGAGCGGTTTTATCAGTCTATGTGAAGGGTATGTTACAATTTAATTAAGTAGATTTTCCTTTCGAACTGAATTTTAATCCACTTGTGAACAGTATTAATGACTTTAACAATATACCTTTGATTGTCAATTTTTACGGTTTTTGAGTCCGCAGATCTCTGATTATAGTATTTCTAGTATATCCTTGTTTACTTAAAGTTCCATAAATCAAGGTGTTTTTTGTTGGATTTTGTTTGCTTTTGTTTGGATTTACTTTTGCTGATATTTTTTAATTATATCCCCTCAATTTCTATAAATTTTTCACAACGAAAAGCTTTTAATAAAACAAATGTCAACATCAAATGTGTGTTTTTATTTACTAGGATTGAGAGAAAAAAAACGGGAAAAGTATTATTCATTATTGTATCATGATTGTAGCAGATATCATCATGATTGAAATTATCATATAATATTACTATACTGTAACGATATCTATTATCTTTTTTTATCATATTTATTATTAAATTATGTTAACGTATATCGTAATGGTTGCAAGAAATATGTTATGGTATAACCATAATTGAACAATACCACCTAAAGTACAACTGCAGAAAAAAATATTATTCACAAATTATATACTGTATAATACACCGGAAATTTTGTTCGAGAAAAAGTCATTTTTTGTATGGTAACAATATTTAACAACCTATTAGTATTATGGTAAGACCTTGCATTACCATTACTTATATCATCGATATGATACACTTTATCTTCAGTTTATAATTGTTGGAAGATAACTTGAATAATTATGAAACGATAAATGGTATAATACCTTTAAAATACTTGTTTATTCGGGTTATTAATGCTCTAGTTTTTTACATTATCATCAACTTAAAAGTACACACTTAGAAATTATGAATTTTACACGAGACGTAATTCATGTTCGTAAATAGTCGGGGAACTTAAAGAAAGATTTTATGTAAAATTATGTCTCTTGAAACTGGCACATACGCAATTCCACGAAAAATGTGTTTTATTGAATTTATTTTCTCATCTCTTCCAACTCATTCTTATGTGCTCAAGGACGCTTGCATGTGTCCGTCTTTGGGGACAGAAATGTACATGCCATTTTGGTAGTGCCTAAGCTAATGAATGGATTCCATTCATGTATTTTTGACATTGTTGCATTTTACATCACATGTAATATTCAATTTTTGACGTAGACTACGTCTTACGGCAAGGGTAGGGTGTCAAATGAAAATCTAAAATTTTGTCGACCGTACGTTTTGTACGCGAATAACTCCAATAATCCACGATAAATTTACATGATTTCTTCTTCAATCGGTCGGAAATTTTACCGCGCTCCAATTCAATTGTCAAACATTTTTCTCAATCAATAGTAAACTATTGAAAATAACGCAAATATAAGGTGATGTCTTATAATGTCATTTTGCAGAGTAAATTTACCAAATTTCCTTTCACAGATTTCAAATCGAAGCAAGGAACGTCTTGTATCATCTTCTTCTTCTTTGTGTTAGAGAGAGACCAACCAATCATGTCATTCGTCTCTGCATGTACGTCTCGCAGGCAGCTGAGAACGGCATGAGCGCACACATAGGAAAATTTTGCCTCAGTCGTTTGGCAGCATTGAAGCTGTGCGGAACTGGTCGCAACTGCTTCATTTGCCGGCAGCGGAGTTGGTCGCAGAGGCAGCTGGTGGTCGCGTAGCAGCTAATGGTAATAAGTACCAAGGCTCTCCCAAACAGCGATCGTCGCGATGAGGTAAAATGGCGGATTATGGGGGCGCACAATCACGTCGGTTTGTGCAAGCCGCCATCTTACCTCATCGTGACGATTGTTTCGCCGCGACTTCGAAAACGCTGCTGTTTGGAGGAAAGCGTCTTTGGGGCGAGCAGCAGTAGGTGAAAATAATCTGTTCTTTTGAGGACAATAAATTAAAATAAAAGAGTTGTTTATTAAAGAACTAATCTTAAATTTAGTTAGGTGCTCGATGGAGGGCAAGCCGTCGGTAAAAATTTTACCCAGCTGGTTGGCGCAATCCATAAATTGATAATTTATTCTTTTGAGGACAACTAATTTAATTGAAAGAGCTGTTTATACAAGAATTAAACTTTTATTTCGTTTGGTTTGTGTGCCTAATATCATGGTGCCGATTCGTTCGCTGCAACTGCAAAACGCCTTCATGGAGGGCGAGCCGTCGGAAAAAATTTACCCAATTGGTTGGAGCAATCCACAAATAATCTGTCCTTTTGAGGACAACCAATCCAGTTAAGAGAGTTGTTTTTATAAGAATTAAATTAATATTTCGTTGCGCCATTTAATCTAGTGCCGATTTGATCGTTGCCAACAACTAATTGGGACGCTGGAGAAGGTCCTTAAACTCGAGGTAGGAAATTGATATTTATTAAATTTAAATCAATTTGACAAAGTGCATGTCATCATAGCAATTGGATATCTCTCTATGTTATCGCTCCCTATTTTAATAAATTTCAACATAGTATTAATTGTATTCTGGTGATGAACTGCGCAGCGTGCTTTTACTGCATATAAACCTACTTATGATATCGATACAACTAATGCGCTGAACATGTTTTAACGCGTGATTATTTTCTCAGGTGTTTATTTTATATTTATAAGAATTTATCATATATTAACCAACATTTTCTCCCATACCCATTGCAAAGAATAATGATATTTTATAAAACTCACTCTCTTTCTTCTGCGAGATCGAATATGTTCATATATATTTCGATTTCCTTAACGTTTTAGCCATATTGAATTCACTAATTTACCTGATATGCACATAGAAACATGAATTATAATTTCACAAGAAAACCATTGACCATATTTTAGGTACGCATTTCACGTTATATTCCCAACTATGGCCTAATGTATTCATCACATAGTAAAATGTAGAATATAAAAGTTTTCAATGGAAAAGTAAAAGTGACCGATTGTGTATTTTTCGAAGGGCTTATTCATACCAACACCTAAATAACTAAATGAATATAGTGAGAATTTTAATGTTTTGAAATGGAATGGCCGATTGATCATATGAGAAAGTCATTTAGTTTTTATAAAGTAGCTTTATATTTCGTATAGTATACCGAATATAACTGAATGCCCAATACGATAATATAAATAAATGCCCGGAGCAATGAAATAAATAAACTTTACTGAAATTCGTTCGAACAAGAATCCTTAATGATATCCATATCCATCGAAAGTTTTCGACTTAATAATGTTAGTTGGTGACTTTTCATGGTCCAGTACAGCAAACGCCTTGTTAAGCATGTCTTAGCTAAGGTATAACTAGTTGAATATCGTTTCTAGCTAAATTATTGTATGAGTTATAGTCAAAATTGTAATCGTGCGCTACATAATCGACTGAGTCAAGGGACATGTACCCTATATAACCTTACAACAACTGCAAGATAATTTTTTGTTTTTTTTCTGTTTGATAAAACTTTCTGAACTTTGAACATTTTTAGAGATGCTTACACATCTGAAAATGTTGCAATTGATTATAATGTTTTCATAGCAATCACTAAACCTGTCGGATATCTTCTGATAACGAATTTTATCGTAATTTGAATTCTAGAGTATTTCAATGTTTATTATTACCTTTGAAATCTAGAATTGCTAAAATAGCATAAATTGCAAATCTTTGATTCTTTCAAGTTGAATTATGCAAAGGCATACTACAACT
The DNA here is from genome assembly GCA_034211315.2 of Aedes japonicus. NCBI lineage: Eukaryota > Metazoa > Arthropoda > Insecta > Diptera > Culicidae > Aedes > Aedes japonicus. The sequence continues at coordinate 24,246 of JASCZW010011145.1, read as the reverse complement.
CAGATTGTATACAAATGATTCGAATGGTATGGTATTTAAATGGTGAATGTTGAAAAGGAGACAAGGTATCAGTCAAAATATATGTTTGTATTTCAGGGCCACCAAAGAGTTATAAAGAGTGTACAAGAGAATTTTCCCACATACTGACTTCATAAAACTAAACGGCCCTATTCAGGGCCACCAAATAATATCTCAAGAGCGTACAATGGAATTTTATTACATACTGGCTTCAAAACGCTGGTCTAATGTCCCATAAGAGCCGCACCCGTCATATTGTGACTTAAACTGCTTCTATCGGTAAGGGTAAGCGACCGGCACGAATAATTGAAACCCTGTAAACGCTAATAATAGCCACACAGAATTTCCCTGACATTATAATGCATCACTTGGTTTAACGTAGTCTACGTCAACCGGTCGTGTCTTGTACACAACCCCACTGATTTTTTTAGCAGTGAACTGCAGTAACGAATAAAAATTATCTTGTGTCCTCTGGTTGGGTGGAGAATGGCAGCTAAGCAAAACTGTAGTTCTATTTGATACATTTCAATGAAAGTAGCTTTATATTTACACGATCGTGTAAATTGGTTTCATAGTGAATTGGAAAATGAGTGCACTGTGATTTATTATTATTGAAATATGTACGGAATTAACGCGGTTTTTTTACACGGTTTTTTATTACACGGTACGTATCTCCCGTGTAAAAAAAAAAACCTTAGTGTACTAGTGTGGAAAAAGACATATTTTTCAATGCTTTTCAATGCTCCGATTTTGTGCACGGTTTTCAATTTAAAATTAAAGATCGCATCTCGAATAAAAAATTCTCCATAGATTTTCAATTGAATGTATTGTAACCATACAATAGAATCTATAGATATGTACAAATCATATTATTGTTCACAACTATAAGATGACAATAGGAGTGATTGTTACCACTATAGAATCTAATGTAAATTGAGGCATCGACAATAGAGACGGGGGTTGTTATGTATCTTAACTATAGAAAAAATCATTATTTTCCGAACGAATTTGAACCAATTACTATTAATTGTATAGTTTCACAATTGTTGAAAATCCAAGCATATGGAGTGAATTGTAGATCTATTGCAATGACAATATGCATTTTTCCTTTATCTGATTCATGAACAATTAGATTCATGGTCAGAAATAGACTTTAATGTTATTTTATATTATTGTATTGTAATTGTATGGTTATTTTTATCCGGGATTGTTTCACATTGGAATATTTTTACCATGCAAACGTTTTACATCGCATATAATTTTGATTATTTTTTGCTGTGTCCATTTGCCGTAGTGTATAGTAACACCTACACCCAAAATAAATTTCACATAATTAGTGGAAAAATCCACTAGAAATTCACTTAACGTTCATGTGAATTAAAATGGAAAAAGCGTTGCAAAATCAAGTGAATCTTATGTGTCCAGTGAAATGTAAATGATTAGTCAAGTGGAATTTCTTTTTCTATGTGATATTCATGTAAAAGTCACTTATTTTAGTATTGGAAAATATCTAATTGTATTTCCATTAGTAGCTAAGTGAAAAAAAATTTCAGTGTAGTATAACACGTTACAACGTTACACAATAGAAAATGAAAACAAATAAATTTGTTGGTACGCTAATCGTTTTAATCGTATTTGCTTTATCAACAATCAACATTAATCTAGCATTTTCTCGTTTTCATTGCCAGTTTAAAATTTTATCAGGTTGCCTACGATTTTTAACGTCATTCCAATTCGTTAATTGTATCAGTTAAGCAAAATAAATAATTCGCTTAAACAGCTTGTGTCAAACAAATTCTCCAGATTTAAATCCCATTCCCCATCCAACTCATTATGCTCCATTAACAAATTAGAGTATCGTTATCACTCTTCCACAATCACTCACCGAATTCTTTTCTCAGCCCGAAGAGTGTTGAAGCACCTCGCCGAATCACCCGCCGCCAACCATGACCATCGGCAACAGAAAATCGCGAGCGCAGGGGCCAATTTCGACATCACTCACTGGGTGGCAAGCCTAGGACGGCATAAACATCACGAGGTAGCTTCTGTCGCCAACCGTAAAACATCAAACAGATCTGCGCGCAACCTGTTTTCTCTCTTTCAAACGAAATGAACTGGCAAAGCACAGGATGGCATGGCAAGAGTAGAGGTGTACCATTCGGTCGTTTGCCGCTATATTATATGCTTCGTTCAAAGGTCTTTGAACTCGGCTGGCACCCAGGCAAGAAATGCTTCCTACGATGTCTGTTCTTTTGCTAATCGTCCCCGGTTCGCGAAGTTCAAGTAGAAGAGTCTCGTCGGTTTCGGCCGAGAAATTACCGGAAGTCGAGTCGGTGTAGAGCTGTATCATGAATGGCGTCCTTAAGTCGGTTTGTTGACCCTTGTCAGCAGCGGTCGGTCGGCAATGCGACGGCAACGTCTTTTGAGAAAGAGAGAAGTGAAATTCATCCCCTCCAGATTGTAACAGAGCGTCAGAAGTGCGTGCAGGTCGGTGTGGTCAAATCCAATTTCGGGGTTCGTTCGCGTTCGGTGTTTTTGAACTCAGAGTGGCATGCTGCGATGGTAGTCTTCTCGAAAATGAGCGTTATCGGTGGCAGTCACCCATGAACCGGAGAAGGTATGTCTGAGCAACGAACTGACCTACCATGAGTTACGACACGCAATTCGCGTGTCCATCCTGTGGCGACTGTGGTCCGCTAAGAACTTTTAACGTGGAAGGCCCCACTGAGACGAAAAAGTCTCGCATAAGAGTGGTCCCCGTTAGCGTCTGCGGTTGGACGCCGCCTACTGAAGTAACTAGAGTGAGCAGACACGTGATACCGACAAAGACGGAATGCTGCAGGATGGCCATTCCCGAAAGATCCCATCCTAAGACGGCGACGCGGGTATTGTCATTTCGTGGGATGATTCATTTTCCAGCAAATTTAAAATCGAAACACCAAGAACCAAGCACGACGTGCAGGTGGAATTCCATGGACGAATTCTAGAACTGAAGACTGTGGCTTGATGGTTTGGTTTTGAAGCGGAACCGTTTGCTATCGGTAGAATAGAAGAATAGGGTGTTTGTTTTGGTGATTTTTAATCGGTGACCTTCTGCTTTGTTAATGATTGTTCATACCTGCTACTTATTCTCAGGGTTGCCAAAAGTATTTTAAAAGTGACTGTTGAAATGCACTCGAAGGAACTGCAAAAAAAAATCTAGAATTTGTTTCTTTTAGCAAAACATGTGAATTTATGAATTCTCAGATATTATTTATGGGTATGTTTTTCTTTTAGGCAGTGTTTTTGCTTCATTTGATTGACTTCTATTTCCTAGGTTACAAACAGAAGGCTCCGCTCTTCATATAAAAATGGTGACGTTTTTTGAAATAGGGTTTTAAAATGCGAATCTGATTTTCAGGGCTCCCATATTCTGGGGTTTTAGTACCATTTCCGGTAAACTTCAGGTTACTTTTCGTCGCATATGTTATCATGCTATTATGTTCAGCTCAAGTATCCTGTTCCGCATATAGATTTATTATATGTTATAATAATTATCAACAAGAGAGAGGTGATGTGATGATGCGATAGGAAGCTACTCACTAAGAATTATAAGCCGAGTTTCGGCTTTCTTAAATCGAGATCCGCAGAGGGGACCTCTCGGTTTCGATCTCGGCTTTTTTATGTTAGTCGCTAATCACGGTTTTGGTCAAACTGAAAACTCATATAGCTGGGAATCTCGGCATGAGCAAACTGATATATCGGTTAAAATTCGAAACAAACAGAAACGAGGTTAACCGAGATTTCGGTTAAATTATGTGTAAATATCCGAAATTTTGAATTAGATGTTGATCTAAATATTGAATATTTCATGCCTATAGGCAATACCCTGCAAAGAAGATGATTGCGTCAAACCCAGCTGGTACAAGAAGGCGAGGAACACAGTGAGCTGGATCAGGTAAATGGGCGCAACCAAGGATGGAGAGAAGTAGCCATGAACCGGGTGAATTGACGTAGAATTGTCAACGAGGTTTTATCAAAATATCGTGCAGTCTTACATTCTCCTCCTGCGTTATATGGAAAAGTTGCTCCATTTTCACCGTTTATTCAAAGTTCCACAAACAACATATGACTTACTCCACTTGCGAATAAAAACAATATGGTGTATGGCGGTTGACAGATAAAAAGCCGAGCCTCGGCTTACAACACTGCTAAACCGATATTTCGGCATGATAGGCAGCTGAGGTCGGTTGAAGTTTGGTAAACGTTTGTGCTCGGCTCCTAGTGTTGCCTAGTAAATCGATTCCCGATAATGAAGTTACCCGATATTTCAGTTTGAAGTTATGCTGATACTCGGCATCGTTCGATTTTTTGCCGAGTTATTAGTTAAATATGGAAATGCCGAGTGAATTCAGCTATATATCTAACCGAGCCCGTGAATAATTTTTAAGTGTGAATGAATTATGAAGTATTTATGAAGGGCCAAACACGGGGGTGTGGAACCATAACCAGACGAACTTTCACGAAATCCACGGAAAGGATAGAGAATCTCCTTCTAACGAAACGCTCTTATAACAGGAAATGAACAGTAAGCAATACATATCAGGATTTCCGTCTGGTGTATAGTTAACAATAGGGCTAGCAAACTTACTGTAGATTGTCTGAAGACTATTAGACCTTCTCTGATCTCCTGACGATTTCCATCGAGAAAAGTGCAATTGTTCTCCATGACTTGGGCCAGATAACCACGAATCCCTCATTCAGCCCAAACATTGTTTGGCACCCTGTATTCCCCCGTTACCCTTTTTTAATGAATGTATGTATGTAATGTACGTAATAGAATATAATATAGGTATTGACAAAATTAAACAGACAGTCCCTGAATTGTTATTGCAAAATAACAAAAAGATATAAATTAATATCTTAATAGCCCTGGAAAACCTGAAAAGCAGAGAAGATCAGTCCTTTCAACAGAGATAAAATTTCACTGAGGTTTTATTTGATTTTTTTTAGGATCAATATCAAAATATCGCTAATATTTAAATACAATACTATACTGTTTATAATCACATACTAATCGTTTATCGAATAGAAGTTGAAGTTCAGATATAGAATTTTAATGAAAATGTTATGCTGAAATTTTGAAAAACAAATTGAGCATTACACGCATTAAATTGTCATACTGCTCCGTGCTCTGAAATGTAAAAGATCTTCAGTCGCAGCCACGCACTTCCCAGCAAACACAGGATCGTATATGATAGAGGATAAGAGTGCTAAGTGGAGGCGATATACGTACATTTTACATGAAGTCAAATGGACGCATGTACGTATTTCGCCTCCAATTTGTACTTATATCCGCTATCATATACGATTTTGTGTTTGCTATTGACAAGTTGGCAACATTGCTCAGGGTACGCCAATCAGCATCTCTATACTGAAATGCTGAAAAAATGTGTTGATAACTACAGTAGAAAAACTAATTAATGTAATATAACCACAATGGAACTGACTCTTAGCTTCAGGTCTTGACAGAGAACCCCTACTGAGGCCTTGCGGCATTCGAATCTTGAACATTGAGGTTATGGATTCAGTGATTTGACCACTAGTATATATCAACGCTTGTAAACAGGAAACTTAACATGGATAACGTCGTGCAAAACAAAATCCATTCATAAGTCAGGCTTATGAAATTCCAAAGCACCGTTCATTCGTTGAACCTTATGAAATTCACAAGTTTATTTGCCTGAGTGTACATTAAGGTGTCCCAAAATAACACTTTGTCAGGAAAAAATACTTTTGAATGACGCAACTCTGGGAAATGTAAGGATTCTACTCGAAAAAATTCTTTTGTGTATTGTGTACGTTGCATGGGTGAAAATTGATGAAATTTTAGAAAGTTTAGGGTGTAATGTCTACATATGCAATTTTTTTCACAATCTGTCAAGCGGTTATCGAGATGGCTTCCAAGCAAGAAGGCACTTTGATAAAAAGTTATGGCGCGGTCGTGGTAAATCCAGGCCAATCCCACATATGGATCGCGAAACATTTAGGAATCGACAATTTGTCCATATACCGTGTAGTAAATCGTTCAAAGAGACCCAGACGACCCAACGGCGAGCTAGCAGCGGAAAAAAAAGCGTAGACGACTGACACAGTGAACGCAAGGAAGGTGAGGGATTACTTCAAGCGCAATCCAAACCATTCGATTTGGGACGTGGTCAAGAAGGTCAATTCTGCCACCTAGTTTGTCCAGCAGACAATGAAGCGACCGGCCGGAATTCATGTCCTCAAGGTATGGAAGGCGCCCAACCGAACCGATAAACAGAATATGGAAACCAAATCCCGAGCCAGGAAGCTGTACCGTGGTTGGTGGTTGGTGCAGCCGAAATGCGTCGTAATGGACGAAGAGACGTACATTAAAGCGAGCGCCAAGCAAATCCCGGCCTGGAGTTTTTGGTCGGTACGTACCACCTGGATATTCCGGAGAAGCTCCGGAAGAATATGGTCGACAAATTTGCCAAGAAATACTTAGTGTGGCAGGCGATCTGTGGATGCGGCAAAATCAGCAAGCCGTACATAACCGCCGGCACCATCGACGGAAAAAGAAGAATGCCTTCAGAAGTGCTTCCTGCTCTTCCTCTGGTCCCACGAAGGTGACACTCTGTTTTGGCCGGATCTGGCATCGTGCGATTAAGTAAATCCGGCGATGGAGTGGTACGAAACCAACCGCGTTGTTTTAGTACCGAAGGAGGCAAATCCGCCATACTGGCCAGAACTTCGCCCAATGGAAAAATTCTGGGCGATTATGATGGCAAGCTCCGCAAAACATGCTGGAATCGAAACCCTAGTAACACACTTGCTGCAAACCAGTAAAAGTTACTTCAATGTGACTCAATTGTGTCACAATCAAGTTGTTGCAACTAATCATGATGGTTTGGTGTTGCTTGGGAAGTAGCAGATGATATCCAATTTCCGACGGCAAATGATTTCTGGATGGATTCTTCCTGGCTATACCGGTAATGATGACTTCAGCTTTGTTTTCGACGACATGATTTTTTTTCTGGAATTGTTTACTAAGAAAATCGTAAGACAATTGATGAAATGCTTGATCACTTTATTTATATATTCTCCGATTGCATTCTCTTGATAGTTTAGTTTGACTGACTGAACGTATCAATGGTTGCTATTTCGTGATTGATCAGAATCAGTGAAGTTGCAATATGAACAGACCCAATTCAGTTGGGGTCTAGAAGTAACTGACCATTCTCACTGTACACATTTCAGTGATTCAATTTCTTTAATAATCAATAACAGTGCCACGTCCTTGCATTCAGGTGGAAATAGGGAAGCACCTATTAAGGCTGTTTAGGAACCGTGATTATGAGGTTTTTCTATGTTCAATGGATCAGGATTCACCTTGATAAGTGATGTGATAAGATAAATTATTAATAATAAGATTAAATTATATTTTATGTAGGCTTAAAATAAAGTGATAAAGGGACAAAATGGAAAAGAACTACCGGCCTCGCTCCAAGTTCTGGGTTATAACACCTCTCAATTGCTCGCAAACCCTTTGAGGGGTCCGACTGGTTTGTGTTCTTCCTTCAAGGCTTCGAGATGAGCTAAACAATTTCTTAAAATCTAACGCTGCAAAGTGGCAAAAAAAAAGCGATTTATAACATCGTAGGTTATCTGATTTCAACAATGTGCAATCAAAGAAATCGAAATAAAATCACTCTAATCCACACTCAAAGAATCCGTAATAAATGGATCCAAACAAAAGGAATCCTGACCTCTCAGTAGGTTCCTATTAACCAAAAATAAGATTCACGCCAGTTCACGCGGCCACGCCACCGCCGCTGAATTTGAATGGCGTGACGCCGTCACACCTTCACCGCCGACAAAATTTTAATCAGCACACAGGTCTAAAAATTACCTAATTAATCTCTACCATTTGGTCTTTGGAAATAGCTCTCAGGTGAACAAATAACTAGACCGAGCAAATGGTGTAGCTTAAAACCGTTTTGAGAGTTAGACCACACACTCTTGATTAATTCTCTTCATCGACTTTCTGTTCTGCGAATAATGTGAGAAATATTCGAACGAAAAAGAGCAATCGACAACTAAGACGATATAATAAGATAAGGTAAGATAAGATAATATAAGGATACGAGGTCTGAGCTGTTTAAGAATTGGTTACCAAAAATTGTCCTGTTTTATTTCGCAAATAATGCTCTTTGGTACGCGTAGCTTCATCGTATTCATAATCATGCTTCAAAATTATTCATTGAATATCGAAAAACAAAAAAAAAACAGGGTAAACCAGAATTCATTTCACCCAGTACAGCTGCATCTGTTCGAATGAACCCTAAAAATCTACACACTACCAAAATATGATGTAAATTTCGTTGCCTTGAGACCGACACATGCCAACGTCCTTTCAATTAAAATTCAATTAAAAACACCTTTAGTCGACTTCAGTGTGTATCAGTTTCAGGAGACATAATTGTACACGAAATCTTCGTTTACGTTTCTCGACTTCTTACAAAGATAAACTAAATCTCGTGTAAAATTAATAATCTCTAAGTGTGTATGCTGAGGTAATCAGTACAAACTGAAAGTTGGCATCACTGCCCTCATTTAAGAACGAATGGATTTCTCATAGTTGATTGCGTAACAATACATTAATTAGCAGCTGTTTAACTTTATTTCCACGCAAGCTAGAGTAGTGTTTCGTATCCAACCACCCACATCCAAAATAATTAAAAAAAACTCTAATTTATCTCATATTCTCCTTGATCCAATCGATGTAGGTGGCCACGTTTGTAAAAATGGCTGGTTTTTCCTCCATTCCGCATGGAACCGCTCCCCATGAGGCCACACCAACTAGCACTGGATTAGCACCTTCTTCATCGAACTTGACCAGAGGACCACCGGAATCTCCCGAGCACACACTTCGAGATCCATCTCGCGGTCCAGCACAAACATTGGACAGAGCGTCCGGATCACCTTCCTGAACCCAGTATTTGTAGCACGTTGGTAAATCCACTATCGGGAGCACCGCTTTCTGAATAGTAAGAATATTCATTAATAACGCTAAATAGGAAATAACCAAACAGCTCACCATCAGTCGCTTCGGATACATCGGTCTTTCGGTCGTTGAGATAGAACCCCACCCGGTTGCAACGCAATCTCCGGAGAACCTTTCGTACTGTTTCGGTAGTTTGATCGGGGCAATGAATCGGTTTAATTCGAACGGTTTGTCCACCAGAATCAATCCAATATCATACGGACAGACTCCGCCGCAGTAGCTGCGATGATTGGTATATTTGGCAACACGTCTCCGCTGTTCGTCGCCATCGTTCACCGTGGTGTCATGCTCCGCGGCAACGACCTCGATCCAGCCCCGCTTGGTGTACCGGACGCGACAGTGAGCCGCTGTAAGGACCCAGTTCCGGTTCAGAAGAGATCCTCCGCAGAAATGAATCGGAGCACGGGGTGGTTCGGTCCCAGGTTCCACTGGAGGAAATTTGATACGGGAACTCGTACCGGTTGGCTTCCATTCCGCCGATGATTTTATCGATGGTTGCATTTTTACCGGGATCAGAACATGCTGGGGAATTGATAGAGCAGAATATTTGTATGTTTATACGGAATGAATGAGTTTTGGAAATTGTTTGAACTGCATCAAAATGTCCATATTCATTTGCATCAATCTGCAAATGAATATGGACATTTTTAGAACTACATATAATAAAAATAATTGTGAACGAGATGGATCACACTGACTTGACTTATTATAGAAATTATGATAACTTTTTTGAGATTACCTTAACAAACTTTTTTTTGTCTGTCATAACATCAACTTTAAATTTCTTCTAGATATTCTTGTGAATTTTCTGCAGATCTTACTGTAAGGGAACGTTCATTAATTATGTCACCCAAAAAATGATTTTTTATACTCCCCCCCTTGTCACATTTTTTGTATGGAACGTAAACCCCCCCTCCTCCCCTTTACTGCGTTACATAATTAATGGACCATCCCTAAACTACTTCCATTTTTTATGTTCAGATCTACTTCCTGTGTGAATATTTTACTTCCAACTGTTGCCGACTTCTGGAAAATCTTCTGGTATTTCTTTTCATGAAGGCTCAGCTGAGCATCCAGTTTCCAACTTCAGATCTTGTATGACACCTGATGCCAAAAAAAAAAACAATAATCTATTGGTCGACTACAATACAACTAATCTAGACCAACAATAGAAAAGAGCCTATCAACATTTGTAAACAAACACTTTTGAGCCCTTTTTCGCGCAAGCCGTTGGCTACACACACAACCCTACAGAATCGTCGTGTAGGAGATAGTTTCGCCTACATAGTGATGATATTGGTTTGCGTGGGTGTCCTACGCTTTGCGGTGTCTTTACGCTTTGATAGGCCCTTTTCTATTGTCAATCCAGTAATGTTTCTCTACTTCACGGTCGATTCAAATAACGGTAGTATTCCTTCAACTGTGGGAATAAATGAAAGAACTTTCGTGAATGAAACATAGTATCCACTCATTTTTGGAATTTTCGAGATGCCACCGCGTGCAGCATCAGAAATATTCGATACTTCCAATATGAATATACAGCACAGTTCCTGATCAAATGTCGAAATTTAACACGAGCCGCTTGGATTTGGACGAAATTTCGCAAACATATTCAGTATAACAGAATACGTATTTTGACATAAGGATATATTGTTTGGACTCAAGAGTTACTTTTGAGAAGGGCTTATGTGTTTTTGATACAACAGTTTTAGGAAAACAGTAAAAACAGTAACAGTAACAGATTTAGGAAATTATTCGTTTTAGAGAAATAAAAGTCTGAGAGATAATGGTAGGAAATCAAAATATCCATAACAAAGAGATACAAAAACATATATTTGTTTTGCACGAAAAAATCATAATTTAAACTTAAATTCAAATTCCCAAAATACGCAATATATTTTTTTTAAATTTCAATTGTAAAATTTGAACAAAAATGCCATTGTTTCAGAGGTAAGAACAATTCCTAACAGCAACTTTTGGAAGATTTTCATAAAATTAATTTATGGTAATCAAAAGTACTTTTCTAAAAAAAATATTATTCTACATCGAATTTCTAATCGAAATGTTCATAATCATTATCTCCCTAAAGGTAGCCGTTTTCGAGATATTTTGAATTTAATGAGTGGCTAAAAACTTAAGAAACGCCCGTTAATTAGTTATTCGAGATGGTCCATCACCAAAACTATGATTGTTTCAACAAACCTGGATATTCCAACAACCTTTTCTACTGAGAGAAGTCTATAAATGTAAATGTGTGCACTTTTCTAATGTTTGTTAGTGTAAATACCAAGTAATGCACAGTTTGCTGATTTGCAGTCATTTGCAAATGGCATTAAATCAGAAGTAATAACTCGGCACAAAGTGCGACTTACCTACTGGACGTTTGGAGTTAGAAGGAGAATGAATCAATGACAATTGGCGCAATGTATTGACAGTTGGTTGTCACACGATGTTCAGCGCAAGTGACACTGTGCCTAAAGCATAAGCTTATTATATACCTTACAGTTAGCCATTTGTTTGTTTCAAACAGCAATTCAATTTGTATAAAACTAAAATTTGTTCCAAACAATCCATAAGCGTTGGTAGAATCAACCAACAAATCTGTTTGTTTACGTAGCTGTCATAATGAAACAACCAACAGAACGGTTAACTCAAACGGATGTCAGTGGAACTTAACTGGTCAGTTTCCGAAACAGTTCTAGGATTTGTTTTTTCGAAAGGGCAGAATCTAACAATGAGAAGCTCTCTCCTCTCTCGCTCTCTTCATTTATTACAGCGCCATCTTTTGAGGAAATCTTTAGTACAGATAGAAACACAACAGTGCTGGCTACCATACTCTACAAATAGTTGAATGAAAAACGTAATGGAACATGAATGAAAGAGAAAATAATCAAAGAGAGTCTCTCATTTGCAGATTCGCCCTAATGAAAAAAAAAACCCTAGAATTACTCAAAATTTTAGGTTGTTTTAACCATCGTGGTAGTCGAATTAAACTGATATGATGTTTGCGCCCAATTCAACGTGAAGTTCCACTTAGATGAAACTAGAATATGTTTGTGTTTACCAATCTTTTTTCTCAGAGTAAAATACAAATATTTAGTCATTTACTGATTTGACGTGAAACCGCTCTATAGGAACATTAAATCTTAAAGAAGCAATAACAATAATTTTTAAAGGTTTTTAAGTAATCTGGATGTATGTGCTAATCTAAAATGGTTTTTTCTATGGCCTTCTTCTATCGGGAATTGATCACACTAAATAATCTAGAAGCAAAGATAAACAGTAAAATGGAGGCCTCGACTAGATTTTAAATGCTTCTCTTATGAAGCATAAACTGTACAACGCGTGCCTTCAGTGTTTTTTTTCTCATTTTTTCTTAGCAAGCCGTGCTATGTAAATGACGTGGTTTTTTCGCGAAAAAAAATCAAACAATAATTCGTAATTTAACTTTAATTAACAGAGAAATCATAAAATATCCGCGTGCTTTGGGAAAGACGTACATACACGGTAAGCTTCCTTTACCCATTAATGGGTACGATTTATTATTATTGTTATTCCTCCTGTGGAAATTTTTACGCATTTTACCGTAAAACGGCGTCTACCCATTTAAATGGGTAGACGTCGTTTTTCAGTAAAATGCGTAAAAAAGCCACAGGAGGAATAACAATAATAATAAATCGTACCCATTAATGGGTAAAGGAAGCTTACCGTGTAATGAATACAATCGATTCCCTCCCGAAATGTGTGAGTGTATTTCCACATTTTCGGGTTTTTTGTGCTTCGCCCCCGCACCCGGAAGAAGAGTTACATCAGCTTAGTTTTGTTTATTAGTGGTAGTATTGTGACATCCGGACATAAATTATTAAGTTTGTGTGTTTGTCCGCTTTGTCCCGATTGAATCGATGATTATAAGCAGTTTCAAAGTTCGATGTAAAGTCGCCTTATAGCGGAAATATATAGCGAAAAATAATCAATCTCAAAGTGTGGAGTGAAAAAAAAGAAGACCAGTGCAATGTAGAAAACAGCCATTTGCTATTTAGAAGCATGCGCGCGCGAAAGGCTGCCACATAATTTCAGATGCATTCACCACGTGGTGTGCAGCGTTTTGTTATGTAACTTGTGCGCTTATTTTTTCGCGAGTGCATAAAATTAATTACGAATCAATGTTGAGAATTTTTATGTTTACAAATGAACAAGCGAGTGTCATTAAGGAAGCGGTCATGGGTGAGATGTATCTGACTATAACTATATAACAATAACCTTTTAAATAATACCAAATACGTGCCTGGTTTGGAAATTTAACATTTGCAGTGCCCTTATCCAAATGATATCGGTAATGTTTACATGCGTACTTTGTATGTGAAAGTAACCTCGGATTGGGCGTGACTCTTCAGACATTCTGAAATGGGTTGCTGAATGCAGTAGAGCTATCACTTTTTAGCTCTCGGATTAAAGCTGCTTTCAATGGTCACTTGAGGGATTGTTGTAAACAGATTTCTTCGAATAATACCATTGCCGGCAAAATGAGTGTTATATTGTACACGCACATTTTTTTTTCTTTTTTTTCGAAGTGATCAACTACCAAATTTTCAAGAGACAATTCATATCAGAAAGTAAAAAAAAATACTTTTGCTGACAATTTTATAAAAAAAATACCTTTCATTAAAACTAGAGACTTTTCACCGACTTGCTGTAATAAACTGTTCAAGTCTCTAAAAAGAAATTGGTTGCCAGCCATAGATAAACTTGAGTTGAAATTTAGTTGTTCATATCTCCATTGTAGGCTATAATAACACTAATTAACAAAATGAATTATAAAGTGTCAACTTTAATCGATGACCAACGTTTCTAATGCAAAATACTGCGCTGAATTCAATGTTGGAGTCAAAAAAAATTAAAGTTATTGATATTTTAATAAATGTACTTATGTCCAAAATCCAAAACAATCATATATTTTTGTATGTTTCAAAAACGGCACTCCTTTTTTTCTGATCATTTTGCATTGGTAATGATCATCACCTTATCGAGTTAAAAAATGCTGTAAACTAGTGTAATCAGCTTCAAAAAAATTCCGGATTTATGAATAAAGTTTTCGGATATTGATGCAGCATGGTACAGAGGTAAACATTTGTTTAGGAGAAAATAATATACTTATAGTTCTCTTTCTTCTTGTTCGCAGAGTTAATTTGTGAGTGATTGAATTGTCCACTCTTTACATATGATATTCTCGAGCTGTCATTCAGGTATTTGTCACAAGAAATCGAGTGAGAACAATCTGTTTTTAAATGGTTATCCAACATTCGCCACTTGAGACGACCATGAGAAGATGATGGTCAAAGTATAAAACCGTCATAAACAGCAATGTTTTGAGAATCAATTTCCTCTTTACTAAAGACTAGCATTGCATTAGCATTAACATTGACGTTTGCACATCCCGTGGATGGAACTACAATGAGGAATAATTCGTTGGGGAAATTGCATGTCACTATGAAACGGGTCCAGTTACTGAAACGTAATCTCTCCGAAGAAACTCAACGATCACTCACCTGGCCACGTCCATGCAAGCGTTGTAGACAGGGAGGATTTGGTATCTATCCCAAGAAGACACCCAAGTAGCCCTCCATATTTAACACCTACATGCCTTACCCCTCTTTTAGCAAAAATCATTTGCCTGTTATTCTGCGAAATCGTAACAAAATTCGATGCAACCTTTTGCAAACGATCACAAATTTGTCTTAGCTTTTGATACAGTATCAGACATTCCGGAATTTACGTAGTTCCGGATATATTCAGGGGAACCGTGGGGTAAGTACCCTTCCCGAAACACTGACCCGGATTAAAATCGTACCAAAACATGGCTTGTGACACCTCAAAATTCATGATTTTTCGAAACAAGACCATTGGTGGTCATTCTGAAAATATTCGGCTATTGTGGCCACTCCTGTCAGCGTTCCGGGAACCCGATTTCACGGGGAAAGTGGCCAGATTCGGACGATACCATCATGGCTTGCACATCCTACAAATCTTATTCCGAGTGAATTCTCAGTATATTTTCATGGATTTATCATACAGCATTGCTAGTTCAGATGTTGATCAAGGTATGTTGCTTGATAAATCATACAAAAAGATGTTCAAAATGTATTTAATGGTCAAAAAGGTCGTTTTCCCAGAGGGTGCTTATTACCCCAGAAGCTCTTACATTATTCTCCTCCAAAGATAATAAACGACCGACTCTGTCGTTCAGGCCCTAACCAAAGATTTCATAATGTATTTCTAAACGTTCCACACGCACACACATACAAACCCAAGTTTGTATAATCATAATTTATTTAAACTTTGTTCAGTTATTCTTGATCAAAATAGTTGCTAGCATCTAACGGGTTTTTGTTTCTAAGCTGTGTAGTGATATCATTTGAATCTTAGTTGTTCTTTTGTGACGTCATAGTTTGGTTGTTGGCAGAGTTCTGTTTTTTTTTCAATAATTCGTAGTAATTTTTTTTTCAAAAAATCCGTAGTGAGAATATGAGAGATTCGGATGCTTCAAGCATCATCGACAGAAACTTGGTCGGTGTGGAAAATGATGTTGATTATTAGTATGTAGAAGAAGATCCTTTAAGTTCTCAACAAATAGGGCTTCACATGAAATCTCTGAAAATAGCATGCCAGAATCTGCACCTCCAAAAAGTGTTATAGTAATATATTTATCCACAACTGTTATTCACAAATATTTTCAGGATCAACCAAAGATTTTCCAGCTTTATAACAAATAAACAATTGGCGTAGACATTCTGGATGGTGCTACAGGAAGCTAATAGTACAAATATTTAAAAGCCTTATTGTTATTTGCGCTCACAAACATTTTTGGAGGCAAATCCAACCTACGTTGCTTGAGATCGCAGCAAAAAACGGAAATACCTTGACTGTCATAAAACGAAATACTAAAAGCGGTATTCGGATCGGATGTTCGAGAAAAAATAAGAATATTCGTCCCGGCAATTATGACCGCATGTACGGGCCGAACAAACTCTTCTGTTGCGGTTTGCGCAACAGCATGCCAGTCGAGACGCGGGTTGCAGTATCTATGATCATACCCAACGCTCAGCCAGTAAATTCAACTTCACGCTGGCAAGAGTGACCACAATGGCCGAATATTTTTCGAGATGACTACCAATGGTCTTGTTTAGCGAATTCATGAAGTTTGAGGTGTCACAAGCCATGTTCTGGTACCGTTCAAAATCTGGCCAATTTCCCGGTTCCCTGAAGGCTACCAGGAGTGGCCATATTGGCGGAATATATCCAGAATGACCACCAATGGTCATGTTTCGCAAAATCCTTGAAGTTTGAGGTCATCGCTAAGCCATGTTTTTGGGGCGACCCCCGTGTCAGAGGTTAACATTTCCATACTCTCACGTCAAAGTCACGAGTTCGAATCTCAAAAGGCATTGGTACTGACAGCGATGGGAGAAACCAGCACAGGGCTGAACTTTCGATAATAAAAAGAAAAAAAAAGCCATGTTGGTCAAAGTGTTTCTGGAAGAGTATCCCACCCCACGGTACCCTTCAATATATCCAGAACTACGTAAAATTCCACGGAATGTCTGACTAGGGATAAATTCGTTTGTTGTAATTCTCTCTCGTTTGCAAAAAGATTGTATCCAATTTGGTTAAGATTTCACAGAATGACAAGAAAAATGAGAAATCCAGATTTTTGTTAAAAAGAGGGGTCAGGCATGTAGGTGTGTAAACTACCGAAGTTGGAAGCATTTAGTCTTAAGAAGGTGAAAAAATGGAAGTGAGCACCGCTTACATTTTTCTTAAAACGGTTGAGACTTAAGCATTAACTATAGTCCTAACTCCCACATGGATGATGGTTGATCGCTCTCTGAAAAGAGAAGAATGTCTGAAGAACATAAGGGTGAGAGCGTGCGGGTGGTGACAAAAACTTATCCAGAGTATTTTGCACTGCATAAAATATGACATTAATGGGTGCGTCAGATCCAGCGTAAACGGCAACGGTGCGTTACCACGGCTGATAAATTCTCGCAGCCCGTGTAGAGAGTGGAGCTCAGTCCCATAAAAGTGATGTGAAAAACCTTACACTCACGCAATCTCGTCCTAATAATATAATTGATAGCTAAAAAAGCAGTTGAAAATGGAAAGAGCTCGTCCAAATTTCCAAGACCTCCAGTAATGTCTCGCATCATGAGCTTAACGATGATTATCCGGGTGCAGCTGGTCCATTCAAGCTATGAACCAGTTGAGGTTTCCACTCATGACTAAACTTCCACGAGTAGTTGTGCATCAGGCTGAATCTCGCATGACTCTCCTGTGTCACTCCAGTAAGCTTTTCTGTCCCGGCACACCAAGGTCCCACACAATCTATTTATCAGATCAAGGTTCTCGCACAATTGCGGTGACTAAAGATGTTTCCGGTGGATTTACCTTTTTCCGATCTAGGAAGCAACCGACAAAATGATTGAGTATTGAGGCTGTTGACTGGTGTTGTCAAAGCAATGGTGTCTCACGAACAAAATGATGGCATTCATCTTTAGGAGAAAATTGTAGCCAAAACTTCAGCAGAATTAAAAACAGAAAAAAGCTAAATAAAAACCAACCACCTTCGAGACAAAGCCTACTTCTCCCTTTTTTTAACTTCCAAAACCAGCATTGAAGCACAAATTGACACATAAATCAACAACCTCGTATTGAGCGAAGACTTGAATTTCTTTGAAAACGCAACTAGTTAGTTGAGCAACAATTTAAGAGCATTTTACAATCGTTCTTACCACCACTAGATATCCAGAACGTCAAACAGCAAACCGTTATCCAAATAGTCGATGCCATAGTTATGCAATATTCAACGAACAACCACCACAATCCTATTCTACTCCGTTCAACTCAAACCTTTTCCGATGAACTGCTCCGTTAGCTCCGGATCAGGTCCTATTTATCAGCTATCCTAGTTCCCATATCCCATCGGTGCAAAAACCAGTAATGCACACAACCAATTACCTCGCATTGATAAATTAGTAGCCATCGATGACCCTAACCTGTTCAATAAGTTCTTAACTTGTGTCTGTTGTGGACCTTCCCCGGTCCAGTCCAATCTCAACACAGGAACAGGACCAACCCTACTCTCAATATTTCGTTCTCCTCAGATGACTAGGCTGCAGCTCGATTTCTTTGGGGATTTTTCCTCTATCCACAAAAGCATAATTCTCACAACTGAGAAAAAACACTTCGCGAAAGAAGCATCCATTCAACTACTGTGGAGATTTCACCGTCTCCCGTCTCGAGGTTGTACCTCCCGCCAGGCATAAGTCTTTATTGGCGGCGTGAGCGGTAAACCGCACCGGTCTTATGCGCGCGGCCATGCGCAGCAAGAAGACGACGACGAAGCGAAAATCTTCTTCAATCCTTTGCGGAAGCTGCTCTCTCGTGAATGACCAACGGATTAGCCGGTTCCGAGTAGATATATATCGTGACCGACCCACCTCCTGGCGACCATGGCGCGCTGCTACTAGGGGACGATTTACGAAATCTCGAGAAAAAGAACTTCCCCACCACGGAGCGGGAGCTGTCGGCATCATCGTTGATTGGATTGGGTCTTCGAGTGGATTATCCCCCCTAAATCGAATTGAATTGTACACGATTGTTTGCGGGATACTTGAAGCAAAAAAAAAGGTGATGGATTTGAGTTTTGTGGATGAGATATAATAAAAACCACGATGTTGTTACGATTTGCCTGGTTATAACGATGTGAAATGGTTTTCAGTTTTCTACATTTTCTTCAAAAATTTCACCGTGCTTCACAGGAATGGATGAGCGCGAAGGAGAAAACGCCAAGGCCAGGACCGGCGAATGATTGCTGATGGTTGGTTGGTGCCATGGACGCGAGACCGCATGCCACGGATGGGAAACCTCTACGGTGGTTGTGATGAGCGCAGGTGCAGCAACGAAAATATCCGACACGTGATGATGAAGGTGCTTCCTAGCTCCAGTGAAACAGAAAGTGGAAAGAGCGAGCGGTACGTCGAAGAAACTAATGTGGCGGTGGGAAAGCGAATCCATTCGGAACGTATGGGAATCCATCTAAAGTATATGGGAATTGGAAATTCTGATTTATTTCAAACTGATCGGGACAGTTTGTAAATGCCTTTTTTTTTACTTCAATAATAGCAGGTGTTAATTTTTTATAAGCCAAATACAGTTGAAACGATCTTTCGTAAAGGGTGTCCACGATGAAATTGCCACACACAAAATTGATTCGCAAAATTCGAGTTTTCATCCGATTGCCATCAAATTTTCAGGGATTGAGAAATAACTATTAAACTTCATTTTACCATTTTACTCGTATTTGATTTACAGTCCATACGCAAATGCCCGCACCTTGGCCTTAACCCCGGCCATAAGATTCTGCACAACCTGTGAATCAACCGTTTTTTGCATGTAAACCCATACTTTCTTCAGTTCCTCGACTGTCTTCACTACCTTAGGTCGTTTAAGAAGGTGCTGCTTCATAATCGCCCAGTACTTCTCGATATGGGGCGGAGCTCCGGAGTGTTGGGAGGGTTGAACATTTTCGGCACGAAATTGACCTTATTGTCCGCATACCACTTCAGCAACGTCCTTGAGTAGTGGCATGAGGCCAAATCCGTCCAGAAGATTGTTGGGACGTTGTGGGCCTTCAGGAGAGGAAGCAGCCGCTTCTGAGGCACTCTTTTATGTACACCTGTCCGTTCATCGTGTCCTGGGTCACGAAAGGTGCACTCCGCTTCCGCACGTGCAGATGGCTTGCCAAACCAGGAATTTCTTCGCAAATTTGGACATCTTCTGAGTGCGGACATGCTCCGGAACGCTGAACTTATCCTTGGCCATGAAAAACAGGTTGCCGGGGATCTGTTTGAAAGTCGGCCCTCACATATGTTTCATCGTCCATGATGCAGCATTCAACTTTCGTCAGCATGTTGAGGTACAACTTCCTGGCACGGGTTTTGGCGGACTTGTTCTGCTTCTCGTCGCGATTAGAGGCCTTTTGAACCTTGAACGTTCGAAGCCCAGCCTTAGTTTTGGCCTTCTGGACAAAACTTCGGCTTAGGTGCAGCTTCTTAGCCACATCCCGAACCGGAGGCGTTCGGATTTCGGTTGAAGGCCCCAACTACGCGGTTGTGATTTGTGGTGTTGTACGGAATACTTTTTCCTTCACTTCTGGGCTTCCGATCGGTGGTCAACCGTTCCTCGAACCGCTTAATCACTCCGTGGAATTCGCGATTCCCAACGTTTTAGCGATGGAACGATGCGAGAGATCCTTGTTCTCGTGATGAATGCGCAAGATTTTATCACGCACGAGCTGTTCTTTCGACTCCATTTCCGCGGGTTTTGATCACAGGACTTTAAAACTTGCAGGATGTAAATAATGCACTATGAACTAAATCCACCCAAATTTTCATTAAATTCTACCCAACGGTTAAAAAGTTAGAGCAATTTCATAGTGTGGCAATTTCATCGTGAACACCCTTTATTTCGTTTCCGGGTCTGTGTGAGTCTTAAAGGGCGAACACGAAATTATTGCGACACGGAAAATGTCATGCCAATTTTCTTATAATGTTTAGAATCAAACCAAAATTTTAGGGTAGTTTTATACATATATTTACTTCAAAAATCAAAAGAAAAGTTAATCGATGGAGCCTTGAGTCTAAAATTGAACGCATTTTCGCTTGATGCCCTCCATCAAAGTCTTTACAGTGTCATCCGGTACCAGTTTCTCAGTTTTTTTTTCCATTTTCTTAACATGTCCTTCTCGTCTTTGACTGTCTTCTTGCTCTTCCGAAGTTCCCGCTTCATCATTGCCCAGTACTGCTCCACCGGGCGCAGCTCCGGACAGTTTGGCGGATTCATGTCCTTTGGAACAAAATGGACAGAATTGGCCTCATACCACTCCAGGACACTTTTAGAATAGTGGCATGATGCCAAATCTGGCCAAAATAGCGGAGCTTCGTCGTGCTGCTGCAAGAACGGCAAAAGGCGCTTCTCGAGGCACTCAGATTTGTAGATCTCTGTCATTTACTGTGCCTTTGTCACGAAAGCGCTCACTCCTCAGTCCGCAAGAGCAGATGGCCTGCCAAATGAGATATTTGGTGGCGAACTACATTTTCTTCTTCTTAAATTTGTCATCCACATAGAACTTGCTCTTGCCGGTGAAAAACTCCAACCCCGGAATTTGCTTAAAATCGGATTTTATATACGTTTCGTCGTCCATCATACAGCAGCCATATTTTGTCAGCATCTTCTCGTAGAGCTTACGTGCCCGAGTTTTAGCCGTCGATTGTTGCCGCTCATCGCGGTTTGGGAAGTTCTGTACCTTGTATGTATGTAGTCCAGCTCTCTTCTTTGCATTCTGGACGTAGCTCTGCGACATGCCGATCTTTTTAGCCAAATCACGGATTGAGACGGTGGGATTTGCTTTAATCATCCGCTTCACCTTTCCCTCCGTCTTTTTGTTCTCCGGTCCCGGTTTTCTTCCAGCTTCTTTGCCGTGATATAACGTCAACCGCTCCTGGAACCGCTTCAACACTCTGGAGACGGTTGAATGGTGAATGTTCAACATTTTTCCCAACTGCCGTGCGACAGGTCAGGAAATTCCAGGTGTTTGGAAAGAATATGTTCTTTCGACTCGCGTTGGCTCACCTCCATTTTCGTTGAATCGAAAAACACGACTTCAAGTTTGACAGCATGTAAACAATACACATCAATGTGAAAGTGTGCAAAATTTGGTTGATTTTTACCCAATGGTAAAAAAGTTATGCCCTGTTGAATGTGTCGCAATAGTTTCGTGTTCACCCTTTAGATAGACGAAGTAGCCAAAAACAGACGCGACCATCGTCAATTCTTGTTAAAACATTGCACATTTCTAGAATTATTCGTAATTAGGGCTTAAAACTAATTTTAAACAATTACTATACAATAACCAATGGAAGTCAACAAAACATATTCACAAGACAATCAATTCACCATCTATAACTTATAGAAAATCTATAAGTAAATATGAAATGCAAATAGTACAGGAGATGCTCAGATGCCTTCGGGATAAACCTAGAGGAAGATTTAAGTTATCTAGGCTGTGATCAAGGGAAAAGAGCTGCGAAAAAAAATCGGGGAATGACGATTAGCTACTGGAATCACATAAAATGAAGAAAAATTGGGCATCGACTGAAAGTTGCCCATGAAATGAAATATGACAAAAAAGACAGGTAGGCCGGCAAAGATTTGGAATGATGCTATTGAAAATGGTAAAAATAAGACCAGGGGCAGTAGAAGAAAACTGAATAGATTTGGTAGAAGACAAGGCAGAAGAGATGAATTATATAATAAATACGGAGAAAGTGAAGTTGGAATAGGAACCTGAATGAGAACCCAAGTAACACCACTAGTCATATTAATATTTGAAATATGTATATCCTTCGAGACAAGAGCTTGAGTTTCTTTTTTAAGCGTCAATAACTTAATTTCATACTAGCATTAGCATTGACGTTTGCATCACCTCGTGGATGGAGCTACGATGAGGAATGGTATTCGCTGGAAGACATTGCATGTCACCATAAACCGGATCAAATAACTGATGACGTTTCTTCACACAATAATCTCCACGAAGACGCTCCTCGATCGCTCACCTGGCCACGTCCATGCAACCGTTGGAGATAGGGGAGGATTTGGTATTCTACCTTAAGGAAGACACACGGGGAACCCACGTGAGGTCTTCAGTAAATATCAAAGGAAAAGGGAAATGAATAGTCGGAGAGAATAGTTGAACAGAGAAGCCCTGTTAGGTGCACAGAACAAAAAACGAAGTAGTAAAAACAATAGTCGTTGGGAGCACCTAATCTAAAAAGGTTAAGTGGTGTCTCCATTTCTTGTCAAACGGTTGGGACCTAGCATTAACTCAAAGCCCTAGCCCTATATGTGACTTATGGTAATAGCGCCATTGCTCGCTCTCTCGAAAAAGAGAAGAATGTCTGAAAAGTAAGAAAAAGAACGGGGATGAAAGCATCACGTATCTGATTTCTTTTGAAGTGCTATATCAAAGTAACATTCTTCTTTGATTTGCTATAATTTGAAAGTCGGCTGTCGTATACACGTATATATTTAAATTATAATTTATGAACAACAAGCTGAACCTGGTGCGAGCCTTGCTACGCATGCAACTAAATGAATGAAAATTCAATAGAACCTGCTCGTTTATGTTGTTTTTGTGAATGCATCTGCTTAAAATATTTTCGTTTACTAATGTAATTTCTGAAAAAAAAAAACAAGAGATTTATGTTTTTAATTAAACTTTCGGATCAGTAGTTTCTATAGGTCTTTCTTTCTGCGTAGAAGCATTTTACTGACAAAAATGCATGTATCATCAAACGAAGCCGTATCCTGTCGGTTTGAATGTAATTTTCCCTTGCATAACCTTTGATCAACTTCTTGTGCATAATGTAGCACTGAGAGTAACTCAAGCATCCCTCATTCTTGGCTAAGCAGGGGTCAAACTTCTATCAGTACATGCTTCTTACCCGAGAAATACACATTTTGAGTTTAAGTTGCATTGATAATTCTCGTGTTTGGTTCCAATTTCTGTTTCGTTTGTTTGAGAGCTACTAACCCCACCCCACCAGAGAGATAAGGTCTCAAATCACCTTAGGAAAATATCTTGTCTAAAACTCCCCCACATGCCAAATTTGGTGCCATTTGCTTGATTAGTATTTGAATTTTGCATAAATTTGTGTTTCATTTGTGTAGACCGCCCCCTTCCAGACGGGAGAGAGCTTTAAACCATCATAAGAACCTTCTCAGCCTCAACAACTTCTACATATAAATTTTCATAATAGTAGGAATAATTCTCATGTTTGGTTGACATTTCTGTCTCATTTTCATGAGAACCCACCCCTACCAGGAAGGGAGGAGTCTCAAACTTTCTTGCCTTCTAAAAACCCTCACAAACCAAATTTGGTTCCATTTGCTTGATTAGTTCTCGAGTGATGTGGCAATTGTGTTTCATTGGTGTGGAGCACCCCTTCCAGATGAGGGATAAGTCTCGTCTAAGGACCTTCGCCGACTCCAAAATCCAAAAATTCTCATGTTTTGTTCAAATTTGTGTTTCATTTGTACTGCCC
>JASCZW010011144.1:0-33177 GCA_034211315.2 Aedes japonicus | reverse complement strand
AAGCCATGCATTACGAAAAAGTCGTTAATATCGGTTATCGCTGTTAGTTGATTTATTTTCGGGTTCGAACAGCTTACCCATTTCCTGCTGATCGACTATCAAGATTTCGTTGTTGGTCGGCACGTTGCTTCTAGCGGAGACTTCTCCGTCGGACGGTAGTTGTCAGAAATACTCGACGCTTAATAATGAACTCTGCGTGATAATATGGTACACGAATCGCCCAGCCACTTCCGATAACGGAATATCGCATTTGTCTTAAAGGGCCAGCATTACGGCCTGTTGATTCGGAGTCGAGGAATGACAGAACCTTGCTGAGTGACCTTGCTTTGGAATACGTAAATGTGATGGATATTGCAGATCCTCGCAACATAGCCTGGGTCCTCACAGTTCTGACTACGCTCCTGGGTCAAGAGATGACAAAGATCGCCAGCCAGTGACTGCGCAAGGCACTGCCAAATCCTCTGACAGCAAGATTGAGGAGGAGAGCCGATTGCCCGCTTCCATTCCTCAGAGGTGCGCCCAAACAGCGGCTGAGTAGTTGTTGCATTCCATCAGCTACCTAGAAGTCCAGGTATAGCGACCGGTAGTTAGCATGCTGAAATCTACTACCACGAGTCAAAGTAGTCTTATACGGTATATATCTTTGATCATCCACATTATATTGCATGAGTAACCTTAATCTTTCTTCATACACGCAAGTTCATCACAATTACGCAGGTGACTCACAATCGAAAGATTTACGCAGATAGTACACATTTTATTCTCATCTTTATATTATAACACTTCCACAATATGTTTATTGTTTCGTACGCATTTATCCGCAAGTTTGTCCACTCATTGAGCGACAAGGCGCTATACCTGGCACGTTTCTGGCGTTCAAATGCCAAAAGCTCATCCACAGGCAGAAGGAGCATAAACTACCTTTCCTTACCATCTATGCTCCCAACGAGGGTACAAATTATCATACTGCTCTAACTTGAAGATGAGCGTTTGGTATGGAAATCCACGTTTCTTCCTTCCCTTGATCTCAAAGTAGCATAGCAATTCCTAGCCTTCTGAATCACATTCTCTGAAATATACAGCAGTTGGTCTTACGATGACAAAGAAAATGATTACCATGTCACATCATATCTAGATGCCTCAGCACTGGCTGTGTTATGTGAGATTAGATTAGATTAGGAGGACCTTGTTTTGGAACTGATGTGAGCTGTAGATCTATTTCGCGCGAACAGTATGTGGCATGAGAACGCAAGAATTTCCAGGATTGTAAATATCTTTGGAATAGCCGACTAGAGGTAAACACTGAATACATTGTAGACCAGAGTTGTGAGCATTCAACTAGACAGCATTCAAATAGATCACTGGGAATAAGTACATTCAGCCCGTACTCACTAAATAAATTGAATCAGATTCTTTCCATGAACGAGGAAAAAACGAAATGAGTCTAGCGTTAAACAAGGTCATCACACTTGACACTTCGTATGACGTTCCAAGATACCGAAGACTCTCTTCTCGCTAACCTTTCTTTGTTTCCGCTGTACTGGATTTTCCAACTCCTTCACATCTCGGCTTCACGACAGGCTCGCGTCTTCGTCACTGCAAGTCTTCTCTCAGCAGTCTAGTTGCCTCCAGCATTGCTGCCTGAACACTCGACGACACTGCTACTGATCACGACACAAAAATATCACAAAAATTCATTTTAAATCGATACGTTTCCAATTTCAGGATTAAATAACTAAATATTAACTATGTTTTGGCAAAATTTGTTTCCATTGGGGCCTTCAGTTATCGCTCGCATATTCTCTACATTCGCTCATGGAATTTCGGTTTAGTACTTGTCCATCTTCCACAATTTCTCGTAGCCTTCTTCAAAATTTCACGGTCTTTGAATGTTTTTCCGCTTTCTACACCCTCTCTTTCATTATGTCGCCCAAAAACTGCTTGATCAGCGAGTTCTGCGGTTTGGCGGGTTCGGTTCTTCGGGACATTAATGTTCTTCGACTCGCACGACAGGCCTGCGTACGGCACGAAGCGAGATCCGTCCAGTGGGACACAGCGCGAGCTGCTGGCATAGCGCTTCTGCATTGCCTGATAATCTGCCGTTTGCTGGCGCCGGTTGTAACGAACGGCTATGCCGTACCGTCCGCACCAGTAGAGATCGCCTGTCTACAATTGTGTTTCGCGAATTTGTCCATCTTCATTCGAACTTTCGAAGACTCCATATGACGTACCGACAACAAACTGAAATGGGGATTTGTTTGCGTCCGCCTTTGATATATGTTCATTACGACGATAGTCTGGTTTACCAGCCACTACGGATAGCTTCCGCGCACGTACCTGGCCATCGCGTCTTTGCTTGTATCCGGTTTGCCTTCCCGACGGCAAAACACAGTATCCGCTTCGACGAATCACTCGACGACCCGATCTTGACACGTCCTCTCGGGTGAGCGTCTGCCATTCGTAGCACTGCCCATCTCCACGCCTCTGGGTATCTCCGCCTCGGCCTTCCGTCAGCTTCAGCGGCAGCTCGATAGTCTGTCTCCTGGATCACAAAACATAACGGTGTAATACGGTGAATCTCATGTCGATCCATCTGTGCGCGACTGACCAGGCCTATCGATCACCGCCCAAAGATTTGTCATGCTCGAGGATGCGCCTCCTCCATGCAAGCAGAGCGCACACACAGATCGCGCCAGGAATAATCATACAGCCACAGCGGTACATGAAGGCACCGATATATTCGTTGAGCGGCGGATTTAGTCCGTACTTCGACGGCTTCGGCAGCGGGACAAGCCAGGCAAAATGTCGTTATCCGAGCACATCAGCATTACGCTCCTTTCGCTCAATTCTCCAAAATTGCCTGTATTTATTACACACACTTAGCGGAACTATCGTGAACTTCTCTTCATATCTTCATTCTTAGCCAAAAATACTGTTGTTCATCTGGTACCATGAGATGAAGGAACATCTCCTTCCACAATATTAAATCTAGTTTAAATGATTGTACAAAGAGTGCAAATGCATAATATGTATTTAACGGATTGAACGCAATGATTAGAATCAACATTTCTGTGTATTGAAGAAACCACACTTTGTTTTAGTTTAATGCAATCATATATTTGAAACAATTTTTTTTTTCGATTTACATATTAGTCAATTAATATTTTAATGTATTATTGATTCCAATAAAATAATTTGTAGGATAAATATCAATTCAAAATTTAATTAATTCTTCTTATTAATGGTTCTAATATAAAATAATATTTTATTTTCACTAACAGTTTTGTCGACTAATAAAGGCAGATTGTTTCCAAAATCTTATATATTGATCTGTCAATAAATGGTTTCACAGCCTTTGCAGCGCAGAAGAAATCCAAAAAATGTTGGTTCAAAATAAATCGCATTGCTCTGGAATAAATAAAATTATAATCTGCGTTGAATATATACAGAACAATATTTCAAAGGTAGATGTATGATTTTATGGAAAATAGCACTAAATTGCTGATTCAAACTGTCATAAGATACTCCGTTTAGTAGTGTCTACATTTGAATTGTGAGCTCCCATTTATCGAACTTTAGACTAGGTCGAACATAGATATTTAATTCATTTTCTTAAAATAAAAAAAATAGCTTCTAGAATGTGGCCATCTATAAGAAGATTATGTGATTGGGCCATCAGCAACTAACATTTGTAAATTGGCGGCGATAATTGGTGAAGTGTTACATATAAAACGTGATAATAATATGTAACAAATGTTTACTAGCTCAATTTGTCTTCAAAATAGCGGATTGAAACTCCATTTGACGTTTGAACGCAGTTTTCCTGCAATTAAAACATAGTTCTTAACTAGTATTACTTGCTTCCTTTTCTCTGATATTGATAGCTTGCTTGTCACATAGAAATTTTAATAATGGAAATTAGTTATCACTTTTTGATTTTGGTCTTTAAATAAAACGATTTGTACCTTCTCCTATGTCAACACAGTAACGGTTACCATCCTCCTGCTTCATGCGTTACGTATCTCCAGCAGTTTTCACCTGATTTCGCTGTAGATTCTCGTAGCTCAGTTGCTACCACGAGAAAGGCAGCGACTGTCGATACGGTCCATTTTCCCATGGGCCTGTAGTACGGTGTTCATTACATGTCATTTGCACAACTAATGGCGTTTCTAATTGAAATAAATTACGTGCATTAACTGTGGACATTAATGACTTGATTTGCATTGATAACGATGTCAGCAACTGACACTGCCTAGATGATTCACATGCTTGTAGTTGCATCGATGCAATTACTAAAGGATCTTCCTTCTCCACAATCAGCAAAAAAGCATTTCAAATATCCCACGATTTTATTACATTTAACTTATTAACTTGGATTATTCAATTTGATATGTATAGTAATTAATCATATACTTTATATGTACAGTCATGTTTGATATTCTTCATGTTCCAGAGGAATAGAGTAAACTGAATTTCAAAACTGCGCTGAATTTATAACTGTACATTAAAGTCTCTAAAATTACTACGGAATTCGATGCCCTAGACACGTCAATCAGACCTTAAGTTTAACTCAAATTCTTACGGAGATGAATACGTGAAAGCAGTAGGCCTTGATTAAACAAACCTGGTCTCCTTCAAAATGTTTGAATCCGCCTTAGAAATATAATTTATAACTTATAACTTATATCTTATCATAATTTATAAATTTTCAACGTATTTTCATAGTATCTATCTTTAAAATAAATCTCTGGGTTGAGATATTCACAAATCTTCAAAGACATTATTTTATCGTTAGGTCTAAATCGAATTCCATTGAATGGCTTGTAAATATCGAAAAGGGTCTCTGAATCTTTAAATTACTGTTAGTTTCTTTAATTCTTTTATTATCTCAGTTGGTTCACTTGCAAATACTAAATAATTTCTTTGGTATAAATTGCACTTTGTAGCCAGTTACATCCGTGATTTGGCGTGAGGGGTATACGTTAAGCCATTTTCAGTGGGATTGTCCCCGAAATTGCATTGCTCTTTATTCAGTAATATCTTGAGATAAATTCAGCTCGAGAGCGTGTACCTGGGTTATGCCTAGAAAGATTGCATCTTTGCCTTATCTAACCATTGACGACAGAATTCCATGCAATCTGACAAATGAACAAAATGAAACATGAAAAATAAGAGATAGTAGTGGCATATCCAATACTCTGATATCACTTTCAAAAACATACCGTGAACAGGTTCCAGGCCTTCCATTTTCTCTAGATCATTCTGATAGTTATCTCAAAATATATTGTTCATTGACTCACGGATTATTAAGGACATCATACTCCCAGGTATCTCAGATACCTTCTGTATGAGCACATTGGGTTAATACTGCCTTCAAAAATGCCAATCTGGAAAATACCTGCTGAGTACGAAAATCAGCATCACATTATACTGACATCATATCTTCTTCCTCTTACTGTTCTTCAGAACAAGAATTTCGATTCCAATCATCTAACGCTTCGATACCGAAATAATTTAAGCAACGCTAGCGTTCTCATCATCCGCTGGCCCCATTACTATCGAAAACGATATAAGACAGTCAGTCGAATTGCCCGATCTGGTAATGTTGAATTGATTCGATCACTGCTTTGATTTGCTTCCACAAAACGGTCGTTCATCTACGCTTCATCATAGTCAGTACTTGCTTATTTTGCCGCATTTTGATGTAGTCTTATGAAAATAAATTGAAAAGGACGGCACTCACACTGATAATCTGCGCGAGCAGGTCAGCTCATGACTTCACATAACGCCTTCATCAAGAATGCACACGAAAACGTTTAATGGTAATTCGAAGACAGTTAGTTCATTGCAGAGAAAACTTCAAGAGTTACGAAAGCCAGAAGATCAGTATCGCCGACAAGCCTTGAAGATTTAGTGTATCAGCGTTGTTCAAACCACCCAAATCTTCGATATAAATTTAAAATACCATTGACTCAACGTTGTCTCTGAAGCCTTTAATATACATATACTTTAAAAGACCGCGGTCATCGTAGCCGTTACTCTCTTACAGATCAAAAATCCAGCGTAATCAGACAGAGAACCAATAGCAGACGGAGCTTGGGAGAGTTACCGGTAGTGAAGGTCTCAGAATGATTGCCCATCACGAAAGCGCAAAATCTGTCGTTAAGGCATCCGATTCCTACCTGTTCTACTCATCCTATCTACAGCGTTGCAG
The DNA here is from genome assembly GCA_034211315.2 of Aedes japonicus. Lineage (NCBI taxonomy): Eukaryota > Metazoa > Arthropoda > Insecta > Diptera > Culicidae > Aedes > Aedes japonicus. The sequence goes on along the minus strand of JASCZW010011144.1, from coordinate 26,963 downwards.
CGTCGCAACAACTGCCGGTATATTCTGCTGCAATATGATCATCACAGCATGCCTGGTTACTGGAAAAAAAACAACAACACTGAGGTGATCTATTTCCATTCGCGACAACTTCATTGTTACAATTACTACACCTGATGGATTTACAATCAGATTGAACAAATTCGAGCAGACGATTGCATGGTTGGTATCGCATCGACCTGAATCCATGCGTCTGCAAATCCTCGATTTACGGATTCCTGCACGAATTCATTTCCAAATACATGCCTAGGTACTACGAGCGCAGCTATCATTGTTAAGTGAGGTTGATTTAATCACCTGAAATAGCTATCAGTTCTTCCCGTATTCTCTGTCTTGAAAAATAATTCGAGAAATGACATAACAACAAAATCAAGGACTTGAATCATTACAGGCGTGTAATAAATATTTATCACTAGCCATAATTAGCTGTAGGAATTCGCGTGAAATGATAAAGAACGGTGAATTCAATGTCATTAGATCTCTTCATTTCCCAGTCTTATATTTTGCTGTACTGCTTGATGTTTATCATGTTTCATTCACTTTTTCATCGACAGAACCCCAAATATTATATGAAACATTTTTTGATTTGCCTTCTATGTCAAATTCATGAAATCTATTCAAGTGCTCAAATGAATTAGTTGCTGATCAAAATTGTATCAGTTCGTCTACTTAGTTTAAACTCCATCTGGAACAAATTATTATCTCCTGCGCTGATTACTTCATTACCTTCTTGACAAACAGCTGGTTTTAATATCCGAGATACTTTCATTTGACGATATTCATTGCGTTTGCGCTAGCGCAAGAGTCGATTGTTTTCCATTAAGTCACCGTGAAATCCTACGATTTAAATCACGGAAATAACTTAGTACTGAGATAATCTACTACAGAACTGCATGGCTGCAATGCGGAAACACGCAGATACTCAAAGAATGCTATGCCATAATGTATATATGCATTCAAAGCGCTAATTATCCAATCCCACGTTTGAGCTACCGATCTTTAATTTTCCCGCAGGCTTCCACATGTCTTATCGCCTTCCATCGTCCAGACAATCATCTCAGTGTTCATATTTGCCCCCCATCTTGGGTAAAGACTCTGCCAATCCAGCTGATATTCTGATATTCAAGCCTTCTTTCACAAAATGAAGGAATAGGATTTGAGGCAATTTGGGTACCTAGTATCATCAAATTTTTGCAAAAAATTTTTCACATTTCACTTTAAATTAGGCCAATTATCATAACTTGCTGCTGAATATTTATGTAACGCACAAGATGTTACACCTTTAAATTAAGGTTGTTTAATCAATAAACAAATGGCCTTTATTCCGTTAAATTTACTTATGAGCACAAAGAGGCTTCATGATTGTAGATGATTCATGATATTTTTCAATGTGTTATTTATTAACATCATCCGTTATTATCTCAGCAGTTCCTGCGCGAATGAAACGTTGCCTTTTCAAATGCACCGCATCTCGTATCGTGTCATTTCAGCATTGTAATTTATAAGACGATACCAAGTCTTAGTCAAAGCTCCACTAGATCAAATCATTAAATAAAATTAATTCCATTTTATATATCTGTTCATGAAAACAACTCATGTAAATACCTGTACTTGTACAGCAGTGTTCGTCTGGGTGCTTCGCTGGGTGATGTAACATTGCCTGCAAATGCGATTCACGCGTCGCGGATACATTAATTAAACTTCATCATTATCTGTCAGTTCAAGATGTACTTGTCTAGCTTTACATTCAATGTACAGTTCATCCACCGAATATCTTGGGGAGCTGGGGAAGCAGGATAATTAGTTTGACAATCGCCGTTATAGACATCAGTGAATACCATCGCATCTCTGTTGAATTGCCAAGGAAGGATAGTTGCGTTAGCGGTGCCTACATCACGGGATGCATCAGGTAGCGAAACGATCAACGAAGAGAGCGCAGTAGATCGCTTCTTTATCTTGCCCAGCGGCGATAGGCGCGATAACACAGACAGGAAGGGGACGGGCCTGATTACCTGACCATCTACCAGGCAGAACGTTCCAGCCACGTCTTGTCCCTGAAGCCTTAATATATTGCCCAAACTCGACTTAGGCAGGAGTCAGGTCCATTCCCGCGTCTGTTGTCGAGATGCACAAGAGGATCGAGTTGGGGTGACTATAGTAATCTGCGTGAGTCCATCTCCATCTGATTCACATGAGTCATCACGAGGCATATACAAATCACTGATCTTCTACATCCCAACTCATCGAGGCGCAGAATAGGATCTAATTATCTGATTAAAACCAGTTTTGATTAATCAATTAAAATAACTTGTCCTGGTCAATTACGCTACCTACATCTCGCCTTTCACACATTCCATAAACGAAAAATCCTTCGTAGTACTTCTCCAGGCCCTCCAGATTCAATTAGCCCAGCTCCGCCAATGCCCATTACATCCGAAGGCCTGTAACACTTCCACGGATGAATCGGCTACCTTCCAGCTCTGCCTCTCTGTGCGTTCATTGTATCTTACCGAAGGCTTCTATATGACGATAACCTAAAATTGTGGAATTTCAAAAGTTGCTCATTTAAAAGTGCTGATATTAATCTGCTCCGCGCTTTGAATTGAGTTTTGAGAAGCTCATTCACCTACTGTATTAGAAATGATAAAAAACATCAATACATCAGCGAATCACGCCAAGCAAAGCCGCAAAGGACCTATAAGGAAAGTATCTCGATACTCCATAATCCCGGTTTCACGGGATTCATTTTACAATATGGTACGTTTGACTCATCGCTTTACACGAAGCTCTGTTATTCGACTGCTGAAAGCTCACCAGCGCAATTCCGCATATTGAAGACACGATTGAAATCGTATTTGGCCTGAAATTATGCGGCGTGATTCTCTTCTTATCTGATAAATAATTTCTCAACGGAAGCGGCAAAATAGCTGCCGTGCCGTTTACCAGTCGGGAATGAGGTTTCGCGAGGAAATGAATGAAAAATGGATTGTTATCGCCAGCGAATGTTATTGAGGTGGTGTACTGGGCTTCTTCGTATTGGGACGTGGCGTGAATTACTTTCAGCTGTCTCCACTTAATTTGTTGCGCATCTGTTTGTCCTGACCAAAGAGTGATGGCAACATTCCCGACGAAGAAGCGTTCCACTCCGTTTCACTTTCAGCAGGATGGTGAATAGAAGGTTGACTTTTACCAGCGCAACATGGTATGTTGAATTGGATTATTTCACGTGTTAAATGAAATACCTTAAATTTTAATTTTCACGCCTCGGCAGATGTTATAGTGTCAAATGCACTGATTGTCTGCGAGGGAGTTGCGCGGCGTCTAACGTTTGCTCCCTACAACTCATGATACCATGATACAGTAGAGATTTTGTGCTTGCCAAGGTTACACGAAGTGTCGAAGCAAATATTGTAAAAATGGCTATCATCTCAAAGCGATATCTGATTTTACTCTGAAGAGAACAAATAATAATAGTACTGCTATGTTGCAGCGTAGTAAAATTTATCATCGTTGGAGCATGCATTTGTAGTGCCTTAGATTTGCCTTCGAAAATTGAACTGGCGTTGAAATCAGCCATATGATGTCGGCCTTTCACTTTAAACGTTTAAATATATTGCTCTGAAATGTATCATATGAATATATGTAGGCCAATTGAAACGGATGACAGAGCGGTAGAAATATCATACAAATCTTAAATGTATCGCAGTCAATTACTAACATGGTTCAGTTAACGTGGATTGAAGACGAGATGATTTTAATTAACTATTCAACATCGCAGAAATTTGTCAGCGCCGCAAAATAGTCTTCTGCTTGAAGGTGATAGTTGATACGAGCAGCAGAATCACAATTGCCTACACGGATCAGTTGTCCTTGCTCAACTATATCTAAGATCAACTATATATTCCAGCCAGACCACATAATCTGACCAAATCACTGTAACTTTGTCGCCGCATTTGTATAACTTTCTTTGCTGAGGTATAGTTTGGTCTCTGGATGAAAGACCATGATTCGCGTTTGTTGATTGCATGTTCCAGTAATACGGCGACGAATGAAAAGCGCAGCGGTGATTTCCACTTCAAGACAACTGACTCGTTAATTAGAACTCAAAATAACACTTGTCCACAAACACGCGTGTCATTCAACATCTAACGGCATTTACAATACACAAGTAAAACGGCTCCAACTGCACCAGACTTCGACAGCTACACTGGCTCACACAGAATCATGAGATTTCGGACGAGTTTTACGCGTAGCTATTTAGGACGCCGAAAATTTGGAGGATTCAAGGTGCAACGATCCCGTTTCCACCGTCATGCAGGCATACTCATCAAGGAGGTTTACTAAATATATACTTATAATTGCTGACACCTAAAAATCACAAAGTTGTCACTTATCTTGGCCAAAATATGTTTAGTTGTGTTAAACCTGTAAATCACAGGGTCGAAGCAAATCATGAGTCGCCAGTAGAAACCAGAATCCCTCCAAATCAACCAGAGTCATGTCCAGTCGACGTTGATCCCAGCAAGAACTCTCCTGAAAGTCAGTATCTGAAGATACAAACACTCAACAAACTGACAACTGGACAGTTCACGGCACCACGGCATTTAAAGATTCACACCCCTATCTGCACTACGCCGATATGCCGTCTCCACTTTGTATCTTATGAAATATCTTTACATGTAGACTGCGATCAAATGTAACTGAACTTTGCGGTATGGTATCTTGCGAAATGCTAGTAACTTAATATATCAATCTCCATAATTTAATCTAAAATGTAGTTCATCATTTCACCAGATGTCTATCGTCTCTTTGGCAAACATACCAAAGCAAACAGCGTTGTGATACACTCGATAATTTACGTATAGAAATTTGCTGGGGCAGCAACATGGGTAATATGAAGCTAACGGCATCATAACTTCAGTAGACTGTCAATCTGACTTACTAAGATCCGACACAGACATCACAACTACTTCATTTTACATTTAGAACCATATTTACTGCACATTTACATACAATGCCAAACCAAAGTGATTGCCTTCCATGCGGCAGTGTCAACGGTCGCCTAGATTTGAAGGGTTTGAAATCATTTTAACTGCATATTTAGGTGCTACGAGGAGCTTCCGCAGATCTCTTCTTGACGGCATTTGTTTCTAGTTCTACAATGCATGTGTAGGTCAGTTTTGGCAGTAGTTTTAGTTCCTTGATTTCATTTATTTTCAGCTCTAGGTCAGTTGTAGTCACTCAAATATCTTTGGGTATCTCATCTCAGTTCAAGTGAGATCAGACTTGGCGTGAGAGGCATACGTGGTTGCTGCTGGAGCCGCTCCAGTGGCTCCAGCTGCTGGAAGATAAGGAGAATTTTTCTGTAAAGCCATTCCTGAGCTTGTCCCTTTGTTTTTTTTAACTGCTTCATCTAAGTCATTGAGCTTGTTGTTGGTTTTGGAAAATTCTAAATTAGTTTATTGCTAGTCTTAACATAAAAATAATATGTGAAATCGACTCAACACTAGCTTGAAACAAGTTGATGACTGTAATTAATTAGCAAATTAAATAGAAGCAGGTGTATGCTTTACTTCTCAGTAATTTGCTAATTAATTTTAGTCATCAACTTGTTTCAAAAGCTAGTGTTGAGTCGATTTCACATGTTAATATTTTATATTAAGACTAGCAATAAACTAATTTAGAAAGGAATTTTCCAAAAAGTGATTTTCCAACAACAGAGCTCAAATGACTTAGGTAAACAGTTAAAAAAAACAAGGTTCAAAACAAGCTCCAGGGTAACACAGAAAAAATTCTCATATATTATGCTGGAGCAACTGCCAAAACTAGGGGGTGACTCCAGCGTAAAGTGGTTAACATCCATGCCTCTCACGCCAAAGTCACGAGTTCAAATCTCACCCTGGACAAGTTATGAAAATACCCAAAAGATATTTGAGTGACTACAACTGGAGATGAACCAGCCTAGGGCTGAAAATCTCGATAATCAAGGAACTAAAACTACTGCCAAAACTGACCCACTAACCCTACCTATGCATTGTAGAACTAAAAGAGTAATGCCGTCAAAGGATCTACAGCTGGAGCTCCTCATGTTTGCGTGCGAGTTAAAAATGATTTCAAACCACATTCAAATCTAGGCGACCGTTGTTGCCGCCCGCATGGAAGCCAAATCGCTGGTTGGCGTGCAACATGTAAATGGTAACAATAGCAAATAGTCTTGGGAATATAAATAAGTAGTTGTGATGTCTGTATCCGGATCTTAGTAGAATAGATTGTTTAATCTACTAAGTTATGATACCGTTAACTTACATTACCCATATTTAACGCCCCAACAAATTCCTATACATGGAAATATCGAGAAGTGTGTCCCAACGCTGTTTAAGCTGAGCTATGGTTTTGCCAAAAAAAAGAAACAATAAACATCTAATTGAAAGCAATGAACTACATTTTTAAAATTAAATTATAGAGGTTAATATATTAAAGATTACTAACATTTCACAAATACTATACCACAAAAAGTTCAATTCAGTGATCGCAGTGGTTCTACGCCCCAACAAAAAAATATTTCGCAAAAATACAAAATAGGAAAAAGAGACGGCATATCAGCATGAATACAAATAGGGAAATTATTGAATCTTTTAAATACCGTGGTGCCGTCTTTGTCCAATTTGTCCAATTTGTTGAAAGTGTTTAATATCTTCAATTCGCTTGTTTTTTTCCAGAAAGTTCTTGCTTCCAGCAGGAGTCCAACATCTATCGACTGGACGTAACTCTGGACAATTTGGAGGATGTGCGGTTTTGCTACAACATTCACTTGATTTGCTTGCAATACAACTTATTTACAGGTTTACCACAACTAAGCGATATTTTGGCCAAAACAAAGGTGGTATTGGTCTTTGTGATTTTTTAAGAATGGTAGCAATTGCTTTTAAAGGTACTCTGTTTGGTAAACCTCCTTGTTAATTATGCTCAGCATTCGACGATTTAAAACGAGGATCGTTTTACTAAAGGAAGCTGCTTGAAATCCTCCAAAACATATTTTTCAGCGTCCATAACTACGCATAAAACTTCGTCAAATATTCGCAGTACCAGTGTTGAGCCAATTATTTTGCTGTCAAGTGCTGTTTCTGGTTGCAATTTACGGAACCATTTTTACTTTATGTGGACTCATAGAAACACCGTTTCCTCTCAACCGTCAAATGTTGGAAAATGATTTGAGCACACGGTGAACATTGGATTAAGGTAAATCCATTTATTTTGCAAGTTCCTGCATTAACAAGTCAGGATTTGTCTTAAGTCCGTTACAAAAATCCACCACTGCACGCGCTTTTCATTCGTCGCCATGTTGCACAAGACATGCAATGTAAACACTCAATCATAGTCTTTTTTCATCAAAGACTCCAAACTATACCTCAGCAAAAAAGTTTACTCCTAAATGCAACATTTCAAAAGAAAGTTACAGTGGTTTGAAGGTGTCTCGGATTAATGTGGATATCAACAGAATATATAGTTGATCTTAGATATAGTTGAGCAAGGACAACTGATCTAGGAGTAGCAACCTCGGGCGATCAATCATTCTCTTGCTCCCCATGCTCAATCAACTATCACCTTTAAGCAGAAGACTGTTTTTACGTACTTGTTTAAATTTCTGCATTCATTGGTTGAATAGTTAATTAAAAAATCATCTCTAAATGTTCCAATCCACGTTCCACAGCTGGGGACCATGTTGAGTAATTGACTGCGATACGTTTATAAGTTTGTATGGTGTTTCTACCACTCTGTCATCCGTTTCAATTTTATTTTCCCCACTGTATTCATATGATACATTTCAGAACATGTATTTAAACGTTTAAGGTGAAGGGGCCGACATCATATGGCTGATTTGCAACGCCAGTTCAAGTTTTCGAAGGCACAAATCTAAACACTACGAATATTTCACATGTCAAACGATGATAGGATTTTTACCGCACTGCAGCATAGCAGTCTCTGAGAGTTGTAGCAATATTTGTTCTTTTAATAATTCGAAGTGGCGTCGTTAATCGGCTAGGATGATAGCCATTTTTGTATTGCTTCGACCCCTTCGACCATAACCTTAACAAGCACAAAAATCTCTACTGTCCACTGGTGTCATGAGTTGGCAGAGCAAACGTTGAACACCACTTTGCTCCCTCACAGACCAATCAATTGCATTTGACTATAACACAAGTCTGCCGGGGGAGAGTGAAAATTAAAATTTAAAATTTTCATTTATCAATGCTAACACGTGAAATAATCCAATTCAACACTGAGCCGCCACCATGTTTGCGCTGGTAAAAAGTCAACAGCACCTGGTCAGAATCTCACCATCGCCACTTTAGAGGGTGAAACGGGTGGAACGCTTCGTCGGGAAATGTTGCCATCACTCTTCTAAATTCGGTTCCTTGGAGTACGCAACAAATTAAGTAGAGGCAACTGAAAGTAATTCACGCCCCATTTTCCCCGATACGAGAAGAAGCGAGCACACCATAAGCCAACATTCGCTAGCGATGTAATCCATTTTCATTCATTTTCCTCGCGAAAACCTCATTCCCGACTATGGTCAAGCAGCAGCAGCTGGTTTTGCCGCTTTCCGTTGAAAATTATTTATCAGATAAGAAGAAATCACGCCACCTCGCCTCCGGGCTGGGCGGAAGCGATTTCAATCGTGTCTTCAACGTTGCGAGGGTTGCGTTTGGTTGAGCTTTCCAGCTAGATGGATAACAGAGCTGGAAGTAAAAAAGCAAATGAGAGTCAAACGACCGTAATTTGCTTAAATGTGAAATCCGTGGAAACTGGGGATTACATAGGTATCAGAATACTTCCTTATAGGTTCGCACGGCTTTTGCTTAACGTGATTGATATCGCGTGTATTGATGTTTTTTATCATTTCTATACAATTCAAAAATTATCTCCGATGAACTCTCCTAAAACTCAATTCAAAAGCGCAGAACCAGATTATGTCAACACTTTTTTTTTAAATAAAGCCTTTTGAAAATTCCACAATTTTAAGGTTATCGTCCTTATAAGCCTTCGGTAAAACCGAATGTGAACACGCAAGAAAAGCCAAACTGGAAGAGTAGCCGATTCATCAATGGAAGAGATGTTACAAACCTTCGGATGTAATAGGCATTGGCGGAGCTAGACAATTAGTCTTGGAGGGGGCCTCGAGAGTCACCGCGAAGGAGTTTTTTCGTTTATATGGAATATTGAAAAAGAGCGAAGATAGTAGGTAGCGTAATTGTTAGGGACAAGTTATTTTAATTGATTAATCAAAACTGGTTTAATCGAATAATTAGATCTATTCTGCGCCTCGATGAGTTGAGATGTCTTAAAAGAATCGAGTGTGGTTAATATATACCTCGTATTATTCCATGTGGATCAAATGGAGAATGGACTCACACGAGGTTACTGTAGTCACCTAACTCGATTCTCTTAAGGCATCTCGACTAACCGAGGCGCAGAATAGACCTGACTCTATATAGAGTCAAGTTTGAACTTAATATATTAAAACTTCAAAGGACAAGACGTGGCTGGGTAGATCAGTGGTTACCCGTTCTGCTTACTGAGTAGATGGTCGGGAGTTCAATCCCAGGCCCGTCCCCTTCCTTGTCTGTCATTTGTCACTTGCCTCTTTCTATCACCACTAGATTTAAAATAAAAAGCAGTCTACTGCGCTCTCTTTCATTGATCGTTTCACTTACCACAGTGCATCCATGATCTTAAAATAACCTGCCTCACTAACACAACTATCCTTCCCTTGGCAATTGTAGAGATGCAGTGGTGTTCACGGTCTCTAATAACAACGATTGTCAAACTAATTATCCTTCTTCCCCCTTCCCCAAAGACCGTGAGGACGTGGCCGGCGCCGGTCCTGTTCTATAAATAGAATTAGTGAACTTGTACATTGAAGATGTAAAGCTACTCCACAGAACAGAAGTACATCTTGAACGACAAATAATGATGAAGTTTGAGTGCTCTTAGTCGCGACATCTTGCGGTAGAGATCACACATTTTACACGGAAAATAATTTTATCTGCTCCAAGCTTAGACAACATTTTTAGACCTGCTGGTATAAAGTACAAGGTATTTACATGAAGGTTTGTTCCTCGCAGAACGAATATATAAATAAATTAATATTATTTGTGATTTGATCTAAAATAGACTTTGACTAAGGAGCTTGAGTATATGAAAAATGCTATAAATTTTAATGCACAGGAAATATTTTGTGCAAGTGCGATTGCATTTGAAAAAAAAACAACATTCAATCACCCCTCTATGGGACTTTGCTTGGGAGTTTACTGTCACTTAATCTTCTTAGTGTCATTTAATAAGCTCTTTTTATTTTATTGAAAAACTGTGATGAATCGTCAACATGATCGCTAAACATGTTTTTGTGCTCATAATTAAATCAAATTTAACGGAATATAAAAACCGACATTTGTTTATTGATTAAACAACCTTAATTTAAAAATTGTAGCTCAGAAAAATTACGTTGCATAGAAAAACTGTTCAACAACAAGTTGTAGTGAATAATTAACCTAATTTAAAAAAAAAAATTAATAGCGAGGAAAATTTTTTTTTGTGCAAAAAATTTGATATTACTAAATTTTAAGTACCTCAAACCCTCTTCTATTCGCTTCATTTTTTGTGAAAAAAAAACTTGAAGATATCAGAAGAAATATCGAGATTGGCATGTCTTATCGTTTGTCTGAACCTATTATCGACAGGGAAGTAAATGAAACCGTGTAGTTTTTTTTTTTGCGAAGCGGGTATCTAGAACATAAGACGATAAGAGAGCGATAAGACATGTAGAAGCCTACAGAAATAAAAAAAAAATCAGTAGTTTCTAAGCATGGGCTTGGATTAATTAGCACTTTCGGAAAAAATACCTCTTTTAATTCATTCGAATCTTCCAATTTTTTAAGTGAGATAAGTTGTTTTTGTCAAGTTACGTTATAACTGCTTTTTTTTTGAAATATCTGCGTGTTTTCCCTACTATTTACAGTCCTTGCAAATTCCTAGTAACAGTGGTGTCTCAGTACTAAGTTATTTTCGTGATTTAAATCGTAAGTTTCACGGAAAACTTATGGTAAAACTGTCAAATACACGCTAACGCAAACGCAATGGGCCGGCATTCAAAATGAATAGTATGTTCTCGGATATTAAAACCAACTGTTTGTCAAAGGTAATGGTAATCAACCCCTCTAGAAGAGGTAATAATTTTGTTGCAAATGGGGTTTGAAATTCATGGGTGTTAATTTGACTCTAATTTTTTTGATCAGCAACTGGGGTTTTGAACTTCAATAGATTTCATAATTTGACATAAAAGTGGCTTAAATGTTTCAAAAAATGTTTCATATAATATTTAAGGAGTTCTGTCGATGAAACATAGGGTTGAAAAATTGAAGCGCAGACAAACATTCAAGCTTGAATGAAGTACAGCAAAATATAAGACTGAAATGAAGAGATCTATTGACATTAATTCACCGTTCTCTATATTTCACACGAATTATTTTCCCAACTGGTTATGGTAGTGACGTCATCTGCGTATTTGTTCTACCTTATGTGTGTGATTTAGAGTCCTTGATTTTTGTTGTTATGTCATTTCTCGAATTAATTTTTTCAAAACAGAGAATAATGCAGGGGGAAACTTGTGCTATTTCGAATTGATTACGCACATCAGCACCCAACAATGTTTATTTTTTTGCACTCGCTAGTACCTAAACATATGTATTTAGAATAATTCATTACAGAATCCGTACATCGAGGGGATTTGCAGACACGCAGAATTGGTTGTAGTTTATTAGTTCGAATGTTCACGATATCAACCATACATCGTCTGCTCCGAACATTTTATTCCATCTGATTGTAGGAATGCATCCCACAATTCAAAGGTGTAAGTAGTAATTGTATTTTCTAATGAGATTATCACCGAATAAAATGGAAAAATCACAAAATGCAGTGTTGTTGTTTTTTTTTTCAAGTAACCAGAGCATACTGTGATGATCATATTGCAGCAAATATACCACTTATAGCAGTTGTTTTGACGTTTCTTCAACACTGTAAAAATAGAATGAGTAGAAACAAATAAAATCGAGATACTTATACACAACAAAATTTTGCACTTTTCGTGTCATTGAATCGTTCTAAGTTGCCCTACCGTTCCGTGGCTACTCCCAAGCTCCATCTATGTGGTTCTCTGTGCAATTACACTAGTTTTGATCTGTAAAGGAGTAGCAACTACGATATTGCACGGTCTTTTTAAAAAAAATATATATATTAAAACTTCAAAAAACAACATTGAGTCAATGAACATTTTAAATTTATATCAAAATTTAGATTGGTTTGGATAACGCGTTTTAAATCTTCAAAATTTTGTCGGTTGATACTGATCCTTCACAACTTCCTTCAGCTTCTTAAAGTTTTCTCTATAATGTTGCTTTTGCTCTTCAATTACCATTAAACGTTTTTCGTGTGCATTTCTTGATGAAAACGTTGCTTGTGAAGTCATGAGCTTTTATTTTCTCGCCTAGTTGTCTCCAATTATTGAAAAGTGTGCAAATAAACTTTTCAATTTGTTTTCGCAAGGCCTTTGCGTAAAACATGCGGCAAACAAAGCAGAACACTTTATCATTGCTACGACTGTATTCCAACGTAGATGAGAACGACCGTTTTTGGTAAACGAATGCGAGGTTGGATCGGTCCAGATTCAAGCGTACCAAGATCAGACAATTCCATTTTATTTGTCTTACTATCGTTTTCCGATGAAGCTAATGGAGTTGCTAGTTGATGAAGAACACTAGCGTTGCTTTAAATTGTTCCGGAATTATCAACGTTAGATGATTCGAATCGGAATTCTTGGTGTTCTGAAAGAACAGTAGAGAAGAAAATATGTTGTCAATATAATAACGGTCATTTGATTTTCGTATAACGAGTGATATTTTCAAATTGAGCGTTTTGAAATGCAGCTATTAGCTTAATGTTGCTCCTTACAGAAAAGTCTGAAAATACCTGGGGTATGATGTCCTTAATAATCCGTGGTCAATGGTTCCAATATATTTTTTAAAGATAACTATCAAAATGATCTAAAGAAAATGGAAAAACCTGGAACCTGTTCCACGGTTATGTTTTTTTGAAAAAAATGAAATATCTGAAGTATTAGGATATACCTACCTATCTCTTATTTTTTTCATATTTCATTTTGTTCATTTGTCCAGATTGCATGGAATTCTGTAAATCAATGGTTAGATAAAACGAAAATGCAATCTTTCTAAACATAGCAATTTTACTTCTCGAACTGAATTTATCCTCAAAATATTACTGAATAAAAAAACAGTAATTTCGGGGACGATCCCGACGTAGTGGCTAACATCCATACCCCTCACGCCAAAGTCACGAGTTCAAATCTCAACCCCGGACAAAGTTACGAAACATACCCAAAAGTTATTTGAGTGACTACGACGGGAGATGAACCAGCCCAGGGCTGAAAATCTTGATAATAAAGGAATTGAAAAAAAAGCAAACAGTAATTTAAAAATTCAGAGATTATTTTTCGGTTTCCACAATGTGGATATTTTTAAGCCATTCAATGGAATTCGATTTAAGTTTCTTATTAAATAACTCTTTGAAAGATTTGTGAGCAAATCATCAACCAAGTTTGTTTTAAAGTGGAATACTATGAAAAATACGTTGAAAATTTATAAGTTATATTGAGCGAATAAGTTATAAGTTATAAGTTATAAGTTATATTTCTAAGGCGAGTTCAAACATTTTGAAGGAGATTTCCGAGGTTTATTTAATCAAAACCTACTGAGAACTTCACGGCAGTTCGAAAAAAATATCCATGGGGAATTTGAGGTTAAACTTAAGATTTTGATTGACATTGATAGTATTCTAGGGCATCGAAATTCCATGGTAATTTTAAAGACTTTGAAGCACAGTTTATAAATTCAACGCAGTTTGAAATTCAGTTTACTTCTATTGTCTAGACATAGAGAATGTCAAACATGACTGTTTTGTATAAAAGTATATGATTGGTACTATACATATCAAGTTGAATAAATAAGTTAAATAATAACAATAAGAATAAATCAAGTTGTTTAAGTACATCCGAGAAATAACACTGATTGACGGAAAGAGGTCCACTGCCAAAGTAGTACATCCAGTGCAACTACAAGCATGTGAATAAACAAACAGTGTCAGTTGCTGACATCGAAATTCGAGCATTATCTCAGCGCGAATCCAGAATCATTAATATTACAGGTTAGTGCACATATTTATTTCAATTAGAAACACCATTAGTTGTTAAATGACATGCTATTGAACACCGTACCTACAGGTATGAAATAGACCATATCGTGGTCCTTTGCCTTCTCGTGGTGGCAACTGAGCTACGAGTACTACAGCAAAAATCGGGTAAGGCTTTGTGCACAAATTACGTAACGCATGAAGCGGAGGGAGGGGGGTTGAGCAACCGTTACTTATTGTGACATATGGGGGAGGGGGGTTTTAAAATCGTTACGTAACAAAATACCCCATTTAAAATAAAAAATCAAAAGTGAATAACTAATTTCCATTATTAAAATTTCCTATGTGACAAGCAAAGTAGCAAGTATCAAGAAGAAAAGGGTAAATTAATACTAGTTAAGAACTATGTTTTAAAATTCTGGGAAAACCCCACGTTCAAAACGTCAAATGAAAGGTTTCAATCCATATTTTGAAGACAAATTATCGAAACTGAGCAAACATTTTGTTTTTGTATTATTAATCACGTTTGCCATAACTGTAACACTGCACCAATTATCGCCATAGTTTTAAATGTTGGTTCTTTTGATGGCCAATCGCATGTCTTTCTTATAAGAGTGGCCACATTTATGGCCAAGTGGTGCAAGAAATCTGAAATTTTAAGAAAAATGGATTAAGCCTATCTATTGATTTCCGACCAAATTCTAAAGATTCGATAAATGGAGACTCACAATTCAAATGTGAACTACTAAACGAAAGGTATCTTATGACAGTTTGAATCAACAATTGGTGCTATTTTCCATAAATCGTACATCTACACGCTGAGAAATATATTGTTCTGTATATATTCAACACGGATTACCTATAATTTTTATTTATTCAAACAATACCGATTTTATTTTTGAACCAACACATTTTTTTTTTTGGTTCTTAAAGCGCTGCAAAGGAGGCTTTTATTGAAAACAAAAAGCATTTATTGTTGAATCAATATATAAGATTTTTGGAAACAATGCACCTTTGCATTGATTCGACCAAAGCTGTTGAATTGAAAAATAAAATATTGTTTTTTATATTAGAACCATTGAAATAATAAGAAATTGAGTTAAATTTTTAGTTGATTGTTTATCCTGCAAAATTATTTTGTTGAATCAATAATGATTTCTGATAAAAATATTAATTGACTAACAATATTGAAATCGATAAAAAAAATTTGTTGTTTCAAATATATGATTGCATTAAACTAAAACAAAGTGTGGTTTTATTTAATACACAAGAAATGTTGATTCTAATCATTGCGTTCAATCACTCAATTCATGCACTAATATTATGCATTGCATAACACACTGTTGCAATCTTTTAACTAGATTTATGTGTAGAAGGAGATGTTCGCTCATCACCATGAGGCACCAAGAGTGAACAACAATGTTTTTGGCTAGAATGAAAGATATGAAGAGAAAGTTTTGATAGTTCCGCTAGTGTGCGGCAGGCTCGGAAATATGACAGATGTTTTAGGAAAATTGAGCGAAAAGGGCATGTGTACAGTGGTACTCGAACCAACGACATTTTTGCCTAACATCCCACTGCAGGGTAGGTCGAAGTACGGACTAAGTCCGCCACTTCAACAGGCAAAAATGTCCGGTTGGAAGACGCTCATGTACCACTGTGGCTTGTATAGTTATTCTAGCGATCTATTGTGTGCACTCTGTTTGCCGATGCGCATATGGGAGAGGCGCATCGGTATGCGACTCGAAACAAGAACGCCAGCAAATCTTGGGCGCGGTGATCGATAAACCTGGTCAGTCGCACAGATGGATCGACATAAGGCTTGGAATTCACCATGCATTCCAACCGTTGTGACGAATGTTCCAGGAGACGAAGACTATCGAGCGCACCGCTGGAAGCGACGGAAAACCGAAAACGGAATACCCAGAGAAGGCGTGGAAGATAAGGCAGTACTTTACGAATAACCCGAACCTTTCCACCGAGACGGTGGCCAAAAAGGTCAATTCGTCGAAGTGATTCGTCCAGCAGACCATGAAGCGGACTGGGCTACGTGATTTTAAGGTCAGGAAGGCGCCAAACCGGACTGACAAAGCAAAACACGGTGGCCAGATTGCGTGCGCGGAAGCTGTCCGTGAGTGGCTGGTCAAGCCAGACTGTCTCGTCATGGTCGGCGAGACATATATCAAAGCGGACACCAAACAAATCCCCGGCCTCGAGTTTGTTGTCGGTACGTCGCGCATGGAGGTTCCGGAAAAGTTCCAGATGAGAAAGATGGACAAATTCGCGAAGAAGCACCTGTTGTGACAGGCGATCTGCGAGTGCGGACGGTACAGTAAGCCGTTCGTTACAACCGGCACCATAAACGAGCAGATTTATCGAGAGGCAATCCTTGCAGAAGCGCTTGCTGCCCTTCTTCCGCACTCACCGTGGTCCCACGCTGTTCTGGACGGATCTCGCTTCGTGCCATTACGCCAAGCCTGTAATAGATTGGTACGAGTCGAAGGGCGTTAATGTGGTCCCGAAGGAGGCGAACCCGCCAAATACACCAGAACTTCGCCCGATCGAATAGTTTTGGGCGATAATGAAGAAGAAGTTGTAGAAAAGCGGAAAAACATTCAAAACCGATGAAGTTTTGAAGAAAAACTACGAGAAATTGTGTAAGGAAGATGGACAAAGCCTCGCTCAAGATTCCATGAGCAGTGTTAAGAGAAATGTACGAGCATTCAGCTTGGGGGAGAATATTTAATAAATAAATTTTGCCAAAACATAGTTAATATTTAGTTATTTAATCCCTGAAAATTTGGGAAGCATCCGATTTAAAATGAATTTTTGGTGATCATTTTTGTGTGTCTCATTTTTTCCGAGTCCGGTCTTTAGTGTCACGTCGAGTGTTTGAGCAGCAATGCTGGAAACCCAGCTTTAGATTGCTGAAGAAGATTTGCAGTGACGAGAACGTGAGCTATTAGATCAAGCCGAGATGATGAAAAAGTAGTTGGAAGAATCGAAACTACAGCTTGAGCAAAAGAAAAGGTTAGCAAAAGAAGAAAGAAGTCTTCGACCCATCTTGGAAAACAGTCATATCCCTACGAAGTGCTAGGTCGTCAAAGTGGTGATGACCTTGTTTGACCCACTTGGACTCATTTCGTTTTTCCTCGTTCATGGAAAAATCCTGATTCAGGTTATTTGGGCCAAAGGTACGGGCTGGAATGGTACTATTCCCAGTGATCTGTTTGAATGCTGGCGTACCTGGACGAATCTTTTCCTAACTCTGGATCTACTGTGTATTCCGAGGTGTTACCTCTGGTCAGCTATTCCAAAAAATATTTACAATCTGGAAATTCATATATTTGCGTTCTCGTGTGCCGCTTACTTTCGCGCAGAAATAGACCACGAAATACATTTATCGGTTCCAAAACAAAGGTCACTCCTAATCTAATCTAATCTCACACTAACGCAGCCAATTCTTGAAGGCATCCTGGAATATGATGGTGATGGGAACATGAATACATCATTTTTCTTGTCATCGGCAAGGCCAACTGCGCAGTATATGCCGCAGAGAGGATTCCAAGAAATAGAGCGATTCCAGAAAGAACTAAAATTGCTATACTACTTTGAATCAAGGGAAGGAAGAAAGCGTGGACCTCCCGTACCAAACGCTTCCATGTAGAGTTAAACAGTATGATAATTTGTACTTTATCGTTGGGAGCATAGATGGTAGAAAGATTGGTTTATGCTCCTTCTGCCTGTGGATGAACTTTTGGCATTTGAACCAAAAGCCTGGCAATAATTGCCAAGGTTATAGCGCCTTATCTCGCTCAATGGTGGACAAAAACTTACGGATAAATGCGAAGCTGCAAATAGCATAAACATATTGTGGAAAGATGTTATAATATAAAATGAGAATAAAATGTGTACTGTCTGCATGTCTTTCGATTGTGGTCCTGCAGCAATTGTAGATAGACTTGCATTATCATTGCCATGAAGGAAAAAATTAAAATTTTCATACAATACTCTTAAATTCCATGGATGATCCAAAATTATATACCGTATAAAGACTACTTACATTTTTCGTGGTAGGGTAAGATTTCAGCATACTAGCTTACCGGGGTCGCGCTGCCTATATTGCGTTGGTGGGACTTCCTCCTAAGGTATAGCTGATGGGATACAGCGTTTCTTACTCAGCCGCTGTTTGAGCCGCACCTCCTTGGTGGGCAGACGATCGGCACGCACCTCCTCAATCTTGCTGAAGTCAGAAGGACAACAGTGCCCAGGACTGCACAACCAGCTAAGTACGCAATCCTTAGCTGGCGGTCTTTGTCATCTCTTGACCCGAGGAAGCATGAGGTAGGAACTTGTGAGGACCAGAGCTATGTTGCGGGATCGCACGCTCCATCACATTTGTCGACTCACCATTTTGCAGCCCCGGTTCCAAAACAAAGGTCACTCCGCTTAAAATTCTGTCCATTCCTCGACTCAAAATCAATGCCACCGTACTTGGAGCCCGTATGCTGGAGACCCTTTAAAACCATCACAATATTCCGATATCGGGAAGGTTTCTTTGGAGCGATTCGTGTACACTATTATCACAAGTTCGTAGCTTTTTCGCGTCGGGGTGATTCTGATAACTACAAATCCGACGGAGGGGTCTCCACTAAGCTTAACATTGCCGACCAAGCAACGAAATGGAACAACGGTCCGATAGTCTCGATGGACAATCCATGGTTTCATGGGCCAAACTTTTTGTTCGAACCTAAAGCTTCGTGGCCTCAACAGCGTCTTTCAATATTAACAAAGGAAGAACTTCTTTCTACTACTACCGTCCTGAGTCACCTCACACCGCAAGTGGGTGCCCTGATAGAAATTTCTCGATTCAACTCACGGACGAAGCTTCAGCGAACCGTAGCATATGTGAAGCGCTATGTGAATAACTGTTTCCGAAAAATTCGCCAAGAACGTCTCCTGCTGGGTCTCCTCACACAAGAGGAGTTAAAACACGCCGAAGAACTACTGTGGAAGATTGCTCAGAAGGAGGCATTCCCGGAAGAGCTATATACTCTCCAAGTCATGGGGTCCACTTGAGAAACGATATAGTATTGTGCACAAATCCAGCTCAATTTACAAGACATGGCCTATTATGGATGATCGTGTGGTCCTAAAGGGTGTCCACGATGAAATTGCCACACACAAAATTGATTCGCAAAATTCGAGTTTTCATCCGATTGCCATCAAATTTTCAGGGATTGAGAAATAACTGTTATACTTCATTTTACCATTTTACTCGTATTTTATTTACAGTCCATACGCAAATGCACGCACCTTGGCCTTAACCCCAGCCATAAGATTCTGCACAACCTGTGAATCAACCGTTTTTTTGCATGTAAACCCATACTTTCTTCAGTTCCTCGACTGTCTTCACTACCTTAGGTCGTTTAAGAAGGTGCTGCTTCATAATCGCCCAGTACTTCTCGATGGGGTGGAGCTCCGGAGTGTTGGGAGGGTTTAACATTTTCGGCACGAAATTGACCTTATTGTCCGCATACCACTTCAGCACGTCCTTGAGTAGTGGCATGAGGCCAAATCCGGCCAGAAGATTGTTGGGACGTTGTGGGCCTTCAGGAGAGGAAGCAGCCGCTTCTGAGGCACTCTTTTATGTACACCTGTCCGTTAATCGTGTCCTGGGTCACGAAAGGTGCACTCCGCTTCCCGCACGTGCAGATGGCTTGCCAAACCAGGAATTTCTTCGCAAATTTGGACATCTTCTGAGTGCGGATATGCTCCGGAACGCTGAACTTATCCTTGGCCGTGAAAAACAGGTTGCCGTGGATCTGTTTGAAGTCGGCCTTCACATATGTTTCGTCGTCCATGATGCAGCATTCAACTTTCGTCAGCATGTTGAGGTACAACTTCCTGGCATGGGTTTTGGCGGACTTGTTCTGCTTCTCGTCGCGATTAAGGGCCTTTTGTACCTTGAACGTTCGAAGCCCAGCCTTAGTTTTGGCTTTCTGGACAAAACTTCGGCTTAGGTGCAGCTTCTTAGCCACATCCCGAACGGAGGCGTTCGGATTTCGGTTGAAGGCCCCAACTACGCGGTTGTGATTTTTGGTGTTGTACGGAATACTTTTTCCTTCACTTCTGGGCTTCCGATCGGTGGTCAACCGTTCCTCGAACCGCTTAATCACTCGCGACACCGTGGAATTCATGATTCCCAACGTTTTAGCGATGGAACGATGCGAGAGATCCTTGTTCTCGTGATGAATGTGCATGATTTTATCACGCACGAGCTGTTCTTTCGACTCCATTTCCGCGAGTTTTAATCACAGGACTTTAAAACTTGCAGGATGTAAATAATGCACTATGAACTAAATCCACCCAAATTTTCATTAAATTCTACCCAACGGTTAAAAAGTTAGAGCAATTTCATAGTGTGGCAATTTCATCGTGGACACCCTTTAAGTGAAAGGATCGGTGCTGCTCCGTATACTCCAACTGGGAGCTAAGTTTCTAAGCGATGTTGCCTAAAACCCATCTAATAACATTCCTGATTGTGGATTGGCTCCATCACCGTTTCCAGCATACTAATGGGGAGACTGAAGTTGACGGAAGCCGCAAACTAAGTACACGTAATGCCTAGAAGCAGCGTGGGTGGATGAGGGAGACTTGTTTGAAGCATTGTCACATTGTCTAATGTAACCTGTAAGGGTCCTTGCCAATCGACCCCACTGGACCCCGTGAGAGGCAATGCGCCGCCAGCTGGGCCTTCAAATTTTTTTATTTATCGTCACGTTTTCCCACACCCCCTTACTGCGTGACATAATTAATGAACCTTTCCTAATAGAGAAAGGTTACAAGCGTGGAGTTTATCTGAACAAAATTTAACGGGTGTCCACTAAATAATGAGAACGAAAAGAATTGTTCAGGAAAAAAATACCAGTGAAGTTTTGTTCAAACTGATTTATTTTATTAAAAGGGTCAACTTAAATCTTCAAACTAAGTTTAGTGAATATTGTCATATGGTCCGTGGTCTCGCCAGTGGCGCAGCTTAGTCGTTATGCTGGAACATGACCGTTGGACGGCAGCCACATCGATTTTTCGGATGCAGCTTTTGATCCTGTTGGTAAGTTGCTTGGTGTTCTTGGCCTTCCAATTATCCTTGTATACCATGGAGCTCAAAAGACCGAAGAAATCCTCGATAGGACGGCACTGTGGCAAATTTGTCGGATTCCGGTCTTTTGGGACATATGGTATATTTTGGCTCTCAAAAACGTTAGCGTTTTTTTGCGTAGTGCGATGATGCCTTGTCCGGCCAAAACACGTATTTGCCATCCGAGTGATGTTGTTTAAGAAATGGGATGAGTATTTTCTGCAAACACTCTCTTTGGTACACCTCCTGGTTGATGGCCAAACCGCTTGGTTTGAACCACGGCTTCGAAATACCCTTATCGGATATTACGATGTATAACATAACCTTCGATTCAAATTTGTGCTTGAACTTATACATTACTTTTGGAGGAGTCGTAGATTTGTCCTTAGTGTAGAATCGGTCGTTTCCCGGTATCTGAGACTTCGAAAGAGGAAAGTAGCTTTCGTCGTCCAGAACGAAAGATTTTCCGCCGTAATTCCGAGTCATCCAGCGGCATTAGGATTTCACGGTTTGAATCTGCTCATCTGTGTACTCTGGGGATCTGGTTTTCTTTCTACACACTATTCCTTCTTTCTTTAGCGTCTTGCAGATGAGTGACTTCGAACAATGGAACTTTCGGGCTGCTTCCCGTTGACTTACCGAATCCTTGTTGTTGAACATGCTGCGCAGCGAGCGGAGCGTTTTCTCATTCATTATTTTCGCTGGACGGCCGCAACCTTTCTTCCGGGTTACTCTCATGCATGCCAGGATACGGTATACGGTGGATACCGGAACTTTTTCACGACAAAAATGGTCCACCGTGTATTTTTTTCCACGATCTTCGTTCGCTTGAAAGAATTGTACAACGCGCGCGCGCAGTTCTTCCTGTTTCGACGGCATGCTGAACACGACTGAACATGTTAGAGTGAAATAAGAGTGTATGAAAATTTTCTGGAGAGTGCAACGATTCATTCATCTAAAGTGACATTTCTATGCGGCCGTTTTTGTTCTGTTGGAAAAGTATTGAAATCATTCTCATTTTTTAGTGGACACCCGTTATACTGAATCAAAGGCCCCTTGATATCCAAGAATACAGAAGCAATTTAGCATTTTCTTAGCAAAATTTTACTGAATATCAGTGGAAAGCCATGCGAGACAGTCGTTTGTTCCCTTACTCATAAGGAGTTTCTTAAAGCAGGTTGTTCGCCACTACCCATTTGTCCAGACGGAAAAGGATCATTTGCTCCAACAACTTTCGAATACAAAATAACATAGCGATGTGTAAATAGGAGTTGTGGCATTAACTCTCATCCGTCCTCAAGCATGAGGAACAACATTAAGCTCCAGAAACTGATTGAACAAGTTCAGCATGTGCCTCTTAGCGACGTCTGTGAGGGTCTTAAACAAGTTTAACTTGATCCCATCAGCCCCAAGAGCTATATTGCCACACAAAAAGATTGCGAGAGAGAACTCTACCATTGAAAAGAGTTGGCTGATCTCTTCTATCGGATACGTGATTTCGCGAGGCCGGTACAGAGTCTCGACAAACTTTCGCACGAAGTTTAGGATCCATTGGTCAGAGTAATCTTCACCGTTTGGTATTCATCGACATTTCACGCGATAGCGTTTCTGGCCTTGTTGAGGCTCTTAAGTTCGCGTTTGAGTGTTGTGTATTCTTCGAAGTTCTCAGGTGTCCCAAGTCTACGGAAAACTTTGAAGGTATCGTATGGGCAAGAGATCACTACCTTGGGGACCCCAAATTATATACCATGTGCAATCCAACGATAATGAATTCGAACAAAGTGTGACATCTAATCTACTACCAACTGAGGATGGACCAGCGAAACGTGTTACTACAGAGAGTTAAAGTCTCCCATGATCAACCGTGAAGCTGGAAGAACAGAACAGTTATATGAATGTTGTTTTCAATTTATAGAGGTTGTCGAAGGAATATACAAAGAAACAATGATGGGCTTCTATTTTTAATAACAGCCTGACATGCGACAACTTCAATACCTGAGGATAATTCCATCTATAGAAAGACTACAACGATCAAAACGAATTGAAATCATAAAACGGAAGATTGATTTCATAAGAGAGACATATTTCACAAATAGCATATGCATCACAACCGGTATTCGGAGCTGAACATTTGAAAGATTCCAATTAAAGAACAAGACTTCGACAATTGCACCGCAGAACAGTGATCAAATCCCCGACCTCTTTTGGAAAATTATCCATCCAAGGAAATGAATGCTGCCAGGAGGGGCCACTTTGTTGTCAATAGCTTCAAAAAAATTTGCACAGTGCCACAACAATGCTTTTAAGAGGGTTATAAATTTCGAGAAACTTGTAGATAAACCAGTTCGCTGGTATTGCCTTCGAATGGCGTTTCGCAATTGTATTAAATCTTTAGTGGGTCTATCAATGGGTACAGAGTCACTCACCTGATCAATCACCGGTACATGTTGTTCCCGGGCCTGGGAGATCGCTTGCTCGATGCACTGCAGCTGCCGTTCGATGTCATCAACCGAATCAAGGTGCATGTCGAAATCGATGTTGTCGTCAACGTGTTGTCGGAACCTCTCCCAACTGGCGCGATGGTAGTTCCGTCTGGTGATACGATGCCTGTTGACCGAGGAGCCAACTTCGGCCACCACCGGATAGTGGTCCGAGCTGAGCTCCTGGTGTGCGATCGGCTGGGCGATGTTGTTCCCCATGTTGGTGAGGAAGATGTGGATTGTTGAATGGACCCCGGATCGGCTCAACCGGGTGGGAGTATCCGGGCCCAGGACGGTGTAATGTCCCTCTTCCAGGTCTTCCTGTAGGATAATTCCGTTCCGATTCCACCGGGTGTTCTCCCAGGTTTCGTGTTTCGCATTCATGTCGCCGGCGATGATGAACTGCCCCTGCCTCCAAGTTAGCTTACGGATGTCGTTTCGTAGGGCCGTTTTTGTTCCGTTGTTGGTACTGGCTTGCTTCGGACAATAGGCCGCGATGGTGGTGATTGGGCCGACGGCAGTTTCGACTTCGACTCCGATGGCTTCGATAGTCTGCAGCTGAAAGCTCGGAAGCAGATGGCAGTTGATGTTGTAGCGCAGGGCAATCGCAACTCCTCCTCCACTAGAGCCGCTACGATCCAGTCGCACAATCCGGTATCCAGGGATGAATATGCTGATTTCCGGTTTGAGGTGTGTCTCGGTGACGATGGCGATGTCGATGGCCTTCCTGTTAAGGAAGTCATCGAGCTCTACTGTTTTGTTCCGGATGGAACATGCATTCCAATTTAGGATGTTTATGGTGTGTTTACGGTCCATACTTAATAATGAACGTCATCGTCACGGATGTGGTGGCTTTGAGCTGTTCCTCCTTGGAGCGGCAGGAACGTAGTTGGCGATAGAGCTCTTGCACGAACTCCACCATTTGCTCCGAGTTGTAGAGCTGTTCATCGACGGGTGGTTGCGTGAAGGTATTGCGACTCGCATTGCCCCAGCCTGGAGGAGGAGTCGGGTTGGGGGCGGCGGCTGCTGCTGCGAAACGATGATGGACGGAAGCTGACGGGCGGTTTGCTTGGCGGTGATTCAATGGGATCGGCGGTAGGTTAGGCACCTGATACCGAAGCGACGGGAAGTTCTCCTCGTTCATCGGAGGTGGTGGACGGCATTGAGCAGGCCGAGACTTGGTGGATGACTTCTTGCGGAACGCCAAGAATTCAGCACGTTTTGAGCAGGTTCGATTGCTGCTCTCATGGTTTGCGCCACAATTTGCGCACTTTAGTAGCGTACCTTCTTCCATCGGGGCACAATCGTTCGTACTATGGGCTCCGGCACACTTGCCACATCACGGCTTCATGTGGCAGTTTCGAGTTCCATGGCAGAACGCAAGGCAGTTACCACATTGTGTTACGTCGTGCTGTCTCGGACGATACCGGTCCCACTCAACGATGATGTCGAAAAGGGCCCGTGTTTTCAACAGTTCCGCCATCGTGACGGATCCCTTCTCGAGATGGACCAGATAGAGTTGGTCCCGGTAGTTTCCGTGGAAACACCTTATGAGGCTTTAGTGCCGCCGCTTGCAACTCTTCGAAGATTGACTCCGGAGTGAGGTCTGGAAAGCGGGCGAGGGGGAAAAACAGGGGAAAAACTTTACTGCGCGAGAGCGAAAAACACGTCCGTACGTGTCGCTTGATCGAACTGGAATGATGAGAATCAAGATCCAGCAAATCGTCCAATATATACACGAGGGAATGTGGAAAAAACACTTCTCTTATATGCATTACTGAGCTGCTGCTGCTACTACCGAGCGACGAAGGTGAAAGCGCAACGAGAATGATAGGAAGAACCTTTTCAACCGATGCAATGGAACGGTTAGCCTCTATTATTACATGAACTGCCACGCATAGATGCGGTGCAAAATGGCTTGTCACTTGCAAATTAGATTAAATTATTTATTGTTATATCTCTGCTTGAACTACACATTTTCTACTTCAGAAAATAAAAACTCTATCACAACTGCGTCGAGGAAAAAAACTGAATTTTAAAATAACAAACTGGAAAAAGCTATCAGAGAAACAGAGCACACAAGGAACGAACTTCGCCGTTTGCTTGTTCATTGGGAAGGGAAAAAATTACAAAAAATTCCGAAATATTATTGAAAACCCAAAAAAAATCGATGCAAAAATGAACCTCAAAAACGAGCTACCATGTTTTATCGTTATTTTTATCAATGTTTCTGATTTAGGAGTTGACCCTGTCCTATAAGGAAGAGCTGCTACTGAATTCGTTGTGAGAAGTGGAGATACAAATAAAGATGAAGCAAAAATTTTCGGCAAGAAGCATGTGACACTTTTAATTTCATTCCGAAAATTATTTTTGCCGCGATAACAGCAACACCAATATGTTCGGGTACGATAGAAGAGAAGCAGCGATTGGCTGGTCTGCACTAGATACATTTCGTGCAATGTACTAATAAGACAGAATGCGAGCATTTTACTGATTACAAGCAGAACAAATGTTGCTTGCAATGAATGAGGCATGTGTTTAATGTACAAACACTGTGTTTACAAAACGACCACAAGCGAAAATATTTTAAGTGTTTACAATGCTGCGCAAAGATATGGGGTGCGTTTTCGGATTTGTCTGAAACACGCAAAGGCCTTCGACAAGGCGAAGCTTTTTCCTACCGTCTGTTTGATATTGCGCTAAAGGTTTGTGTGAAATGTGCGATCGTTAACATACAGAAAACGATTTTCAATAAATGAAGCTAGTTCATCTTTTTCACTTGGAAGTAAGGAACAATCGACAAACTAAAGACAGCATAAACAGCATAAACTACGTTTCTTGATAGAACGTTGTAATGCTGATGCGGTCCTAATCGGACATTCGACCGGCTTAAACAAGCTAAGCTCTCAGCGCATCTGGCACGATATATCACGTTGAGCTCAGCACCACTCCGTCAAAATCAACTTTGCTTCGTCATGCCTCCAAAATCATTCACTTAACGGGTTGATGCAAGTGTTTTTTACATTAATAATGACTTATCGACCACTATTTCAAAATCACGT
>JASCZW010011143.1:0-33189 GCA_034211315.2 Aedes japonicus | reverse complement strand
CTTTCAACATTTAGCGGACTAGACTAAGCGAAGTCATTGTTTTGGACGTTAGATCAATAGTTGTAATCATCTAGAATATTCATCAGTTGATTTTGACTACGAGTGACTACGCTTATTGATGTATGCAGGGTGTATGCAAATTATCCGTACAGACCGTGTCGGCATGCCTTTACAAAACCAAGCGGATTAAACTCAGCCTACCTATATGGTTTAACGTCTTGATCCATTGTCTTTCTACGCAGTAAGTTTGGTACATTCATTGAAAATGAAGCCGAAAATACAGCAACAAAACGATAGCAACAGCTTCGAACGCTAGAATATTTCAAAATCTTCCGTTGGAGCCATAGCTCACGACGATTTTAAGCTTCAGTCATATGAACTGTGCAAGAATCACTTCATGACATGACACAATGAAAGCAACCCGGTTGGGAAAAGCTAAGGTTCTCATGAACCGCTTTTCCGATCAGTGCTGTTCACCGATTCATCGATCAGTGCTGTTCACCGATGAAAAAGTTTTCACAATCGAACAACATCACAACCACAACATGATCGGCAGTTGCTTCTTGCTGTAAAGTTTTGCCGAATTCTCAACAGCTGAACGTTCAGCAATCCGATTGTACGGATTTCTGTGAAATTTTACAGATACTGGGAATAGACAAAATGATCGGGACAGGCAAATTTTTGATCAACTTTGCAGTGCTCTAACTTCATGAAATATTATCAGATTTCAATTGCTCGAGAAGCATTCGACGGGGAATTCAATGTAATTTTATGTCTTGGTAACAAAATTGGCCATGGTCACCGGATACCGGAGTTGTTCCGGGTTTCCGGAGGGGCTATTTTACATGTTGACTTTGCGATGAATTTTCGTACAAGATGACGTTGTCAAACTTTTTTTTTCAGTAAACACACGAAAAAACAAAACATTTCCCAAGCGAATGAAAGGTCGATCACAGGAATCGGCCTTAAATTGACCGAGATATGGCCATTTCCGTGAAACAGGTTCTGATGAAGGGTCCTGGATGCGGTCAGTTCTTTATTTTACTCAAAACATGCTATGTCACAGCTTTTTTTCTTGTTTTTTTTCTTGTTTTTTACCACAAAGCTTATTATAAACGAAAAGTGGATCTTTGGCAATATTGGCCCCTCCCGGAACCACCGGAACGACCCCGGGGGAACCTGTAGTAGGGGCCAATTACGATTTACTGCAGAAAGCATGCCGTGCAGCAGCTCTATCTTCATGATTTTTCATAAATATGATTTTTATACACTTGAGAAGGACATAAGCTACATTGGCCCCTCCTGGAACCACCGGAACGACCCCGGGGGAACCTGTAGTAGCGGCCAATTACGATTTTACTCGAAAGCATGCCGTGCAGCAGCTCTATCTTCATGATTTTTCATAAGTATGATTTTTATACACTTGAGAAGGCTATTGGCTATATTGGCCACTCCCTGGACCGCCGGAACGATCCCGGGGGAACCTGTAGTAGGGGCCAATTACGATTTTACTCGAAAGCATGCCGTGCAGCAGCTCTATCTTCATGATTTTCATAAAAATGATTTTTATACACTTGAGAAGGACATTGGCTACATTAGCCACTCCTGGACCACCGGAAAGACCCCGGGGAACCTGCAGTAGGGGCCAATTAAGATTTTACTCCAGAGCATGCCGTACAGCAGCTCTATCTTCATGATTTTTCGTAAACATGGTTTCTGATGGACTTGGGAAGGCCATTGGCTACATTAGCCATTCCCTGGATCGCTGGAACGGCCCTCGGGAGAACCTGTAGCAGGGGCCAATAACGATTTTACTCCAAAATGTGAACTATAAGATTCACTAGCTAGCCTGAACCAGCTTCCTGGTAGCTTTAACGATCAATTTATTTAGCTTTGGTTCGGATATGCAAGAAATAATTTGATGAAGTATAGGGAAGAGTGGGTTTTATTAGTAGCGAGTGGGTCCTCCGTCCGCATCAAGAACGGCTTCAATCCGCCTTGAGATGGAGCTGTAGAGGTTTTGGATCACGTCTACAGGTATTTTATACCACTCGTCGATCAAAGTTTTCTCCAGTTCCTTCAAAGACGAAGGTGGTGGGAAAACATTTCGCACCCTGCTTCCAATGTTGACCACAATGGTTCAATAATATTAATGTCCGGTGACTGAGCAGGCCACTCAAGGTGATCGAAATCACTTGCGTGATCCTCATACCACTTCTTGATGGACTTCGCTGTGTGGATGGGAGCGTTGTCATCCTGGAAGACGCCGTTCCCTTCTGGGAAAATGGATCGCATCATGGGAAGCACCTAGTTGAAATTTAAAAATAATAAGTCTTTGTAGAGTACATATGTCACCAACAGTTGAAATACCTGCTCATCCAATATAGTCCTGTAGTGGTCAGCCTTCATTTTGCCTTTACAGCGACAATTGGACCAACCCCATGCCGGAAATCGCGCCCCAGACCATTACCGATCCCCACCATGCTTCACAGTGGGAAGCAGGCAATCTTTGTCGTACTCCTCTCCAGGAGAACGCCACACGTACACCCGCCCGGTTGTTGGGAAGAGCGTGAAAGAGGATTCATCTGAATAGACTACATTCCTCACTGGGCTTCTGTCCAAGCGGCATAGAGCTTACACCAGCGCTTCCTCTTCGCTGCATTCGCTGGCTTTATAAGCGGCTTGGCAATTGCTGCCCGCCCACGCAGGTTCATTCTGTGCAGCTCCCTCCGGACAGTCCTTGTTGATACAGGTTCTTCAATTGAGTCGTTCAAGGCTGCTGTTGCTTTAAAAGCCGAAATCCTTCTATCCGCCTTAACAATCCGTTTCAACGCCCGTTGCTGTCGACTACCAAGCTTTCGTCTCCGTCCAGTACATTTACCGGGTGAAATTTTTCCGGCCTCATACTCCGCCATGATTCGACAAACGGTGGTTTTCGAAACGCCGACTATTTTGCACGTTTCGGCAATCGAAGCTCCTGCCTCTCGCGCACCAATGATCCGGCCACGTTGAAACTCGGTAAGAATCGTAGCCATCGTGAACTGTGTTATTTCGAAAACTCGCGTAAAAAATGATGCAAAAAAATTGACAGTTCAGGTGAGCTTGTTTACATGTTTTGTTATTTCGCAAAACTCGCGTATTAAAATGAGAGAAAAAATTCGTGTAAAAAGGATTTGTTGTAGAACATTGCATCATATGACGTCATTTGACAGTTCAGGTAGCTTGTTTACATGCTTTGGAGTAAAATCTTGACATTGGCATTCCTACTACAGGTTCCCCGGGGTCGTTCCAGTGGTCAGGGAATGGCCAATGTAAGCCAATAGCCTTCTCAAAACGTGTAAATAAGCTACCTGATCGTCAAATGGCATCATAATGCAATGTTGTAAACAAACCTTTTACTCAGCCTTTTCTCTCGCCAACTAAATACGCGTGCTTTTCGAAAGAACGTCAATGTGTAGGGTAAACATCACCCTATCTGTTAATAATCTTGCTCTGCGTGGGCGATGCAATGTTCTACACCAAATTTTTCGAAATAACACAGTTCACGATGGCTACGATTCTTACCGAGTTTCAACGTGGCCGGATCGTTGGTGCGCGAGAGGCAGGAGCTTCGATTGCCGAAACGTGCAAAATAGTCGGCGTTTCGAAAACCACCGTTTGTCGAATCATGGCGAATATGAGGCCGGAAAAATTTCACCCGGTAAATGTACTGGACGGAGACGAAAGCTTGGTAGTCGACAGCAACGGGCGTTGAAACGGATTGTTAAGGCGGATAGAAGGATTTCGGCTTTTAAAGCAACAGCAGCCTTGAACGACTCAATTGAAGAACCTGTATCAACAAGGACTGTCCGGAGGGAGCTGCACAGAATGAACCTGCGTGGGCGGGCAGCAATTGCCAAGCCGCTTATAAAGCCAACGAATGCAGCGAAGAGGAAGCGCTGGTGTAAGCTCTATGCCGCTTGGACAGAAGCCCAGTGGAGGAATGTAGTCTATTCAGATGAATCCTCTTTCACGCTCTTCCCAACAACCGGGCGGGTGTACGTGTGGCGTTCTCCTGGAGAGGAGTACGACAAAGATTGCCTGCTTCCCACTGTGAAGCATGGTGGGGGATCGGTAATGGTCTGGGGCGCGATTTCCTGGCATGGGGTTGGTCCAATTGTCGCTGTAAAAGGCAAAATGAAGGCTGACCACTACAGGACTATATTGGATGAGCAGGTATTTCAACTGTTGGTGACATATGTACTCTACAAAGACTTATTATTTTTAAATTTCAACTAGGTGCTTCCCATGATGCGATCCATTTTCCCAGAAGGGAACGGCGTCTTCCAGGATGACAACGCTCCCATCCACACAGCGAAGTCCATCAAGAAGTGGTATGAGGATCACGCAAGTGATTTCGATCACCTTGAGTGGCCTGCTCAGTCACCGGACATTAATATTATTG
This sequence comes from Aedes japonicus, assembly GCA_034211315.2. Classification (NCBI taxonomy): domain Eukaryota; kingdom Metazoa; phylum Arthropoda; class Insecta; order Diptera; family Culicidae; genus Aedes; species Aedes japonicus. The sequence goes on along the minus strand of JASCZW010011143.1, from coordinate 28,745 downwards.
AACCATTGTGGTCAACATTGGAAGCAAGGGTGCGAAATGTTTTCCCACCACCTTCGTCTTTGAAGGAACTGGAGAAAACTTTGATCGACGAGTGGTATAAAATACCTGTAGACGTGATCCAAAACCTCTACAGCTCCATCTCAAGGCGGATTGAAGCCGTTCTTGATGCGGACGGAGGACCCACTCGCTACTAATAAAACCCACTCTTCCCTATACTTCATCAAATTATTTCTTGCATATCCGAACCAAAGCTAAATAAATTGATCGTTAAAGCTACCAGGAAGCTGGTTCAGGCTAGCTAGTGAATCTTATAGTTCACATTTTGGAGTAAAATCGTTATTGGCCCCTGCTACAGGTTCTCCCGAGGGCCGTTCCAGCGATCCAGGGAATGCTAATGTAGCCAATGGCCTTCCCAAGTCCATCGAAACCATGTTTACGAAAAATCATGAAGATAGAGCTGCTGTACGGCATGCTCTGGAGTAACAATCTTAATTGGCTCCTACTACAGGTTCCCCGGGGTCTTTCTGAGTGGTCAGGAGTGGCTAATGTAGCCAATGTCCTTCTCAAGTGTATAAAAATCATTTTATGAAACATCATGAAGATAGAGCTGCTGCACGGCATGCTTTGAGTAAAATCGTAATTGGCCCTACTACAGGTTCCCCGGGGTCAGTTCCGGCGGTCCAGGAGTTGCCAATATAGCCAATAGCCTTCTCAAGTGTATAAAAATCATACTTATGAAAAATCATGAAGATAGAGCTGCTGCACGGCATGCTTTCGAGTAAAATCGTAATTGGCCGCTACTACAGGTTCCCCAGGGTCGTTCCGGTGGTTCAGGAGTGGCCAATGTAGCCAATAGTCCTTCTCAAGTGTATAAAAATCATACTTATGAAAAATCATGAAGATAGAGCTGCTGCACGGCATGCTTTCGAGTAAAATCGTAATTGGCCCCTACTACAGGTTCCCCCGGGGTCGTTCCGGTGGTTCCGGGAGGGGCCAATATTGCCAAAGATCCACTTTTCGTTTATAATAAGCTTTGTGGTAAAAAACAAGAAAAAAAGCTGTGACATAGCATGTTTTGAGTAAAATAAAGAACTGACCGCATCCAGGACCCTTCATCAGAACCTGTTTCACGGAAATGGCCATATCTCGGTCAATTTAAGGCCGATTCCTGTGATCGACCTTTCATTCGCTTGGGAAATGTTTTGTTTTTTCGTGTGTTTACTGAAAAAAAAAGTTTGACAACGTCATCTTGTACGAAAATTCATCGCAAAGTCAACATGTAAAATAGCCCCTCCGGAAACCCGGAACAACTCCGGTATCCGGTGACCATGGCCAATTTTGTTACCAAGACATAAAATTACATTGAATTCCCCGTCGAATGCTTCTTGAGCAATTGAAATCGGATAATATTTCATGAAGTTAGAGCACTGCAAAGTTGATCAAAAATTTGCCTGTCCCGATCATTTTGTCTATCCCCTGTATCTGAAAAAATTTTACCGGATTTCGGTAAAATTTTACCGAAATCCGTTCAATCGGGTATGACCGAACGTTCAGCTGTTGAGAATTCGGTAAAACTTTACAGATTTCTGTAAAATAATCTGAGTGTGTAGTCTTTGGGAACACATTTTCCCAAGGTTTTTAACAAAAGATGAATTGCCTTTTAACTCACCGGATTTGAATCCGATGTACTATTTGGTATGGTCCATCTTGAAGTCAAGAGCCTGCAATACACCACATTAATCCCTAGAACATCTAAAATCGTCTTTTTAAAGGTTTGGGAGCAAATATCTGTCGAAGAACTCGCGACCATCGTGGATAACTTCCCGAAACGTTTAAAGGCGTGCATCTCAGCACGAGGCAGCCATTTTGTAATGAACAAATAAAACTTGTAATTTGCAAACATATTGCTATAACAAACAATACATATTTATTTTATTAATCCAACAATAAGAGATAGTTTTAACACTATTTGGTTATACGGATAATATTCGGACACCCTGTAAACTTATATTCAATCCAGAAATAAAATGAAAATAATTGATAAATTAAATGCAAGTAAAGCTTATCAGGAATCTATATTTTACTTGAAAATGTTGCCCTTGTAGCCTTCCTTCGCTTCATTCGAAAAGTTTGTTTTGTTAGACGGTAGCCTTGGCGACCAATGTATTACTCGGTATGAAATACAAAATACTAAATCCTAATGGTTTTCGACGAAACCTATCAAAGAATATTTGTTTTGAGCATAACTCCCCAGCAGACGGTCGTGGACATGAAACCTTACCATTACTTGAAAGCTTTTTTGCTGTTGCTTAAAATGCAGCTTACCATCTTCTTTCGAACGACAGTTAAACGTTTCCCGAAACGTTTTATGACACGAGACACTGGTGAATTTTCAACATCTTTCCGATGGCTCGGTGCGAAAGAAGTGGGTTGTTGAGGTGCGTGTGCAAAATGGTCTAGGGCACTTGCTGTTCCTTCGACTCCATTTTTGAAACTACGGCACATTTCACAATGAAACTCACGCAGTGTAAACAATACCCGCTGAGGTCATTTTAACCCAAAATTTCGTTGGAAATCAACCCAAAGGGCGAAATTTTACAGCATATTGGAGAGTGATGCAATTTAACTATAGACACCCTATAGTAGATGTGTCAGTTCTTCATGGGACCACCAGAGAGACGTTTCTTTTTAATTTGTAAAATAATATTCGTACCTCTTTTTATTGCTTTCGTACAATGCACGAATCTAGAAACTTTCTTCTATAGGACGAAACTAACAATGAGAGGTACTCTCCTGTCTCACTCTCTTTCATTAATTACATCACCATTATATAACTTTCGAGGGATTCTTTAGTACAGATCGAAAAACATCAGTACTGGCTAGCATACTCTACAATTAATAGAATAAGAAACGTAAAGGTGATTGGAATATGTTAGGTTTACCCTAATGAAAAAAGTCCCTAGGAATGCTTTTTCTGTGTCAACAAATGCTTCGTGCTTTTGACAGTTGTGCGTGTACCATAAATTAAGAAGGTGTCTTCGTAAAAACACAAAATCGGTTTCGTTGCCGAAAACAACGAATAGATTCGTTAATTTTACCTCCGATTTCGTTATATAAACTAAAACTCATTTTCAATGTATTTGTTTCTAAGAAAACTCATAAAAAAAATAATAACTCATCTTAATGAAATAATGCAGACAAAGTATGTTCTAGAATGTTGTGTATGTTGGTGAATAACTGCTATGCAATTGATTTGAGTTACAATCATGTTGCTGCAACCAATTTTGACAGATGTGTGTTGCTTGAGTGATGGTTTTCCCTATCACACGTGATAACAGTTACTAAAGGCTGTATTCGATGTAATTTGGACACACAAAATAGGTCACCAAACATTTTCCTTGAGCCCGATTCATTTCAAACATTCTGAAAATAGAGCACAACTAAATGATTAGGTTTTGACATCATTGGCTTATTGAACCTCTTCTCCCAACCCAAATGCCCGCACCTTTGCCTTGACCCCTTTCATCAAATTTTGGGCAATGAAAGGACCGACTTGCTTACTTACTTTTAACCACACTTTCTTAAGTTCAAGTTCATTTTCTATCAGTTTTGGAGTTTTAACGAGCTCGTTGCCTTAAAGTTATAATTAGAGAGGAGAGACGAAAAACAAAGCAATTTTTTGAGAAAAAATTTGCTCTTTATTATATTGGTGCAGTGATTTCTTTTTTAAATATATTTGTATGACAAATGGAATCTAGACAACTTGATATGATTATGATTGTTTCGTAGAAATTAGAGTCTTCTGAATTATCTCATTGCATGCCACTGGAATGCTTGTAATGTAATGTTCCATTCTACAAAACATGAAGTTTTCAAAACTACACTGAAATTTAAATTAAGTTTATATTACAAAATCGAAGCTAGGACTCACGAATCTTTTCATTGTTTTCTGCAACGAAACTTATTCGTGCTATTTATGAACCTACTCTCGTATTAAATACCACATGCGCAACTACCAAAAAAAATAAAACGTTTGTTGGCACAGAAAGAACTTCCGTGCATTGTACGGAAACGATACAAAAAGCTACGAATATGTTGTCACAAATGAAAAAGATACGTCTCTCTGGTGGTCCCATGAAGGACTGACACATCTACTAAAGGGTGTCTATAGTTAAATTGCATCACTTTCAATAAGCTGTAACATTTTGCCCTTTGGGTTGATTTCAACGAAATTTTGGGTTAAATGACCTCAGCGGGTATTGTTTACACTGCGTGAGTTTCATTGTGAAATGTGTCGTAGTTTCAAAAATGATTGCATGATGTATTGAAGGATAAAAGATCTTCGACTCGAAATAGAATTAGAAAGAAAGCGAGAAGCTGCTTATCGTTTTTTTTCCTGTTATCCTATACATTTGGGAAGAGCTGTAATTGAATCCATGGTTGATCTCACTAGACCACGGTGACTCTTTTGACCACGGTACAGGGTCAATCGAATCAATTTTACGAGCAATGTGATCATCATACATCAGTGATCTTAAAATTCAACTAGACCCGGGATAAAATAAATTACGTGCAGTCTACTTGAGTTTAGTACTTCATCAAACTGGCTTTGGCGCTATTTTCAACGAGCTTCGGCCTTCTCTCTACCTAGTATTCTAGAATTGGAATCTAGTTATTATACTTATGGAGAGCTTCATCTGATCAAGTTTGACCCAGACTGGTTATAACACATTTTTATGCGTATTAATACAGCTCTTTATTATCGCCTTCAAAATAGGCTCCTTTTGGATCATGCTAACGGTTAATCCAAATTTTTCCATACACTTATTGTATACCTCGACGGGGATAGCCTGAAGTTGCTTCAGCAAATTTCTTTTTATGTCCTCAATCGACCCTTGACGCATTTCCTGCAGCGGATATTTGAGTTTCGGAAGCAGAAAAGGTCATTGGGTGCTAAATTTAGTGAATTCGGTGGTTGTGCGATAACTATTGTTTTATGTTTGGCGAAAAACTCCATCGTAATGAAATTGGCATATGACGGGTGGTGAAAGTCCATGTTTTTATTGATCGCAAATCGTTTACGTTGATTTGCTTCACTTAGATGCTTCAAAACGGCCAAGTAGTACACTTTACTGACCATTTGATCCCCTGAAAAAGATTCATGGTTACAACACGGCAATCGAAAAAAAAGGATCAGCATCACCTAAATTTTCGACCGACTGTGTGTTACATAATTTTTCGGTTAATTTCTGTTAATTCGGAATGATTCGGTTCCAGCTCATTTTGGGGCACAATTTGCTAGACAGTGTCAACGTCTCAATATTCATAAACCCATGTGTTGTCCCTAGTAATAATACCTTTGAACAGATTTTTGTACAAGAAGGCGGAGACTTTCATACCCAAAATATTTACCAAAATGTGTCGAATCGATCCATAAAAGATGTTTAGTTTCTCTGCTATTTTTTCAATGCCAACATGACGACTTTCGAGCACAATTTCCTTCACTTTTTCGATGTTATTGTCGTTGACAGAGGTTGATGGACGGCAAGTCCATCAAGTTTTCTACGATTCTACCCCCACTGTATGCCTTATGCCACTCAAATACTTGCGTTCTTGATAAAGTTCTTTGAACACTTTTGTAAAATTCTTAATGATTTCCTTGTTGGCATTCTACTTGAAACGCAAAAATTTTAAGCAAACTCTATGTTAAATACTTTTTTCCAAATGTTGAAAATCGCTACACAATTTTTTTACGTCGTAAACAAGTAGCTACCAAAAATAAACTATTCATCGCATCCCGCTATAACTTGGGATAGATTTCAATGACAATTGTGGTGAACATAAGAATTTTTTTACGGATTTCATTTTTTTAGAACATTCCATGCTCTAGGTGATGCACGTTAAAGCTTACTTGTATCTTCAAAAAAGTGCTGCTGTTAAACTAAATAGTATTTTCACATCTCCATGAAAATATTTAAAAATTAAAATTACAACATATAAAGATTGAAGAAATTATTCGAAACTTTGTTTTTGATGTAACTTTTTATTAATTAATGAAATTTTGGATAATACTAGTTTAGAGTGTTATGTTTATGTGTGCAAAATTTTATCGCGATCTGTCATGTAGTTTTCAAAATGCATTCGAAACAAGAAGCTACGCCAGCAATTTTGGGCGCGGTGATTGATAATCCTGGTCAGTCACACAGATCAATCGGCAAAATGCTTCGAATCCACCATTCCACCGTGTCCCGCGTTCTGAAGATGTTCCAGGAGACGAAAACCATCGAGGGGCGCTGGAAGCGGCCGAAAACCGAAAACGGAATACCCAGAGAAGGCGCGGAAGATAAGGCAGTACTTTAAGAATAACCCGAGACGTGACCAAAAAGGTCAATTCGTCGAAATGATTCGTCCAGCAAACCATAAAGCAGGCTGGGCTACGTGTTTTTAAGGTCAGGAGGCGCCAAACCGGACTGACAAGCAAAACACGGTGGCCAAATTGCGTGCGCGGAAGCTGTACCGTGAGTGGCTCGTCAAGCCAGGCTGTCTCGTCATGGACGACGAGACATATATCAAGGCGGACACCAAACAAATCCCCGGCCTCGAGTTTTTTATCGGTACGTCCCGCATGGAGGTTCCGGAAAAGTTCCGGAAGAGAAAGATGGACAAATTCGCGAAGAGGTACCTGTTGTGGCAGGTGATCTGTGAGTGCGGATGCTACAGCAAGCCGTTCGTTACAACCGTCTCTATAAACGGGCAGATATATCGAGAGGAGTGCTTGCAGAAGAACTTGCTGCCCTTCCTCCGCTCTCACCGTGGTCTCACGCTGTGCTGGCCGTATCTCGCTTCGTGCCATTACGCCAAGCCTGTAATGGATTGGTACGAAGCGAAGGGCGTTGCTGTGGTCCCGAAGGAGGTGAACCCGCCAAATACACCAGAACTTCATCCGATCGAAAAGTTTTGGGTGATAATGAAGAAAAAGTTGAAGAAAAGCGGAAAAACATTCAAAACCGAGGAAGCTTTGAAGAAAAACTAGGAGAAATTGTGTAAGGAAGATGGACAATTGACCCCCCTTTTCTATTGTCGACGTCTCAGTTTACATTAGATTCTATTGTGGTAACAATAACTCCTATTGTCATCTTATAGTTGTTAACAATAAGATTAATTGTACATACTATGCATTCTATTGTATGGTTACAAAACATTCAATTGTAAATCTATGAGATTTTTTCATTCGGGAAAGCCTCGCCCATGAGCAGTGTTAATAGAAATGTTCGAGCATTCAGCTTGGGGGAGGAAATTCAATAAATAAATTATGCCAAAACAAAGCTAATATATAGTTATTTAATCCATGAAAATTTGAGAAGTATCCGATTTAAAAAGAATTTTTGGTGATCATTTGTGTGTGTCTCATTTTTTCCGAGTCCATTCTTTAAATGCATCTTTATCATTTGCTATAGTCATCATAGATATGTGAAAGAAAATGGAATGTCAACAAACCAATTGATAAAACAAATCTAATAGAGTAGGACAGTTAGCTTTACCGCTCTGCATTGTATTCCGAACATTTTCATTATTTTGCAATTAATTAATGTCTTCCTTTAACCTTTTTCTTTTTTTGTTTCACTCAACAATATCCAACGGAAACGGGACCACTTCTCTCTCTTACATGTGAACCATCGCGTGCAATACTGGCAATAATTTACCCGCCACGGTGGTTCTGCACCGTCCAACAGAGGAAATCCTCCAGAGCAACAAGGCAATTTGGTTATCGAACGACGGTCACCTGATGCTATACAGCACCTTCAACGACTCCCAGGTACAGGAGCAACAGTTCTCCTGGTACGGCATGGCCAACGGTGATATCAATCTCTATCCGGAGATCCGCTCGTTAAGGTAAGTTTATCAACCACCAAAGCTGTTCTCTGGTTTAGTCGATGAAGTAAACTATGGTCTTCGCCTTATATGAGCCAGGAAGTATCTCCTTTCATGCTAGCACAACATCTTATGAACCTGGCTATAGAATGGCAAAACTTCCCTCGAGTCGATTAAACATACATGAAACTTTTGCTTTTCGTTCCGAGGTCGTTTTGGATAGTGGTTTGTAAAGCTTCCCAAAGTGGACGACGTGAAAGATTGATAACGGTATATGACGTCAGTAGAGTATTAGTAGAAAAGTTATCCACGATACTAGAACTTTTTGCTTCGTTTAATAAATATCTTACATTTATATATTTCCGCAAAAACAACCTCAGGCCACAACCAAAGCTGTTTAGATTATACCAAATTCAAAAATACTAAGCGTTTTCCATTCAAAGAGAAACTACTCCAATCCAGTGAAATGCGAATAAATTCCTAATTAATCCACAAACAATGCGTATACTCCATATAATCATTAAGCAATTATTTGCCAGAGTATATGCTAATAAGTGAACACTTTGAATAGAGTGGAGCGGAAATTGCATATTTGTTCACACGTCAAGTATTAATCTTAATTAAGTTAAAACTATAACGATGGCCAGAGGTAGCCAATCGCATGGTAGAACGAATCGGTGTTAATATAGCCTGCATGCGAAAGTAAGGGAAACTATGAATGTGACGAATATTTGCATGATTATGCAAAACACACCTGCACTTACACCTGCACCGTTGTTCTATGCATGCGATCGAAGCAAGCTCGAAGGGGCAGTGGACTTATGGGTCGAGATGTAATTCATAGTTTATGATTAGGGATAAGATTATATTTCTGATTTAAATTGTTATACGATTAGACAAATGAATCACGATCACACTTGTATCTTTCATTTATCGTAGTTGTTGCTAGATTTGGAATTATTAATTATGTTTAGTAGCCTGGGTCATGGATATATGAAAAATATAAATTTTCGCGAGCCCTTTGGGTTTTTAAAATAACTTTGCGAAATCTCCGCACGATCAGTGAAATTATATTTCAGCACCACGGTTTAACTTAACATGGCACATCTCATTGGAAAACTAACTATTACAAAGAGCAGCAGACGAGGTATCCCATTTTCTACCTCCTATTCCACGAAGACAGCAAAGCATTCCTAAACCTGTGGAGGCTAAAGTTATTTAGCTAAAACTGATTGCTATCCAATCGAAGCGCTCTTTTGAAGCCTCAGTAACCAAGTCCGAAATGATCGAATTGACGTCGCTGATCTTAGAAGTCGCTTTTGACAAATTTCTAATGAAAGGTTATTAGTTAAGCTAACTTGCAAAAAAATTCTACGCCCTTGCGAGCGGCTTTCCGGCAGCTAACCGGAACATTCGCCATAGTGGACGAACGCATGCGCTTAGCCATGTTTTCGAGTTCTTTCTTCGTTTTATTTATCAATGCCTCCTCAGGTTTTGCGACAAAATTGTTGGAGTAGATCATACGCCTCAGGTTGGCCCAGAAATTCTCGATGGGATGAAGCTGAGAGACGTTGGGTGGGTTCGCCGACTTGGGTTTCACATCGATATTCAGCCGCTCCATCTCCTCCCACGATCGCGTCGAGTAGTGGGCTGACGCCAAATCCGGCCAAAACACCGCGTTTTCGCCCTTATGGTATTTCTTAAGGAACAACGCAACTTCCGGCAGGCATTTCGTACTATAGATTTCCCCGTTTACGGCCAGTCCGAAGCGAAATAAGAGCGGCTTTGACATCTCCTTCTCGCTGATTGTCTGCCCCAGCAGCACCTTCTTGGGGAACTTGGTGTTTGAAATGAACTTCACCACCAAATCGAGTTGACCATCTTATCCAGCCGCTACCGCTGTGTCATTGCCTGCAGCTCCGAAACCAGTGGACGCGACTTCCGCTTCCTGACATGTATGTTCATGTTTAATAGATACTTTTTCACGGTTTGGCCGGTTGAACCGACCTCCCGGCTAAACGCATGTAGCCACTTTTCCCCCGGTCTTCCTCTTCAGCATCCTTTGGAGCTTCTTGTCGCTCAGGGCCATCGGCCGTCAGGAACCGGGCTTTCTTTCAATGCTCTGATTATTGTCGAATAGTGCTAAGATGTTTTAGATGCCAGAGCGGGCGTATCCGGCGTCCGCAAAGTGCCGCACGATGTCCTTCTTCGACGCAGCGGGGTGCCGTTCTTTGAACGCGCACACTTCAGAACGGAGTTGCTTCACTATTTTTGACATCATGGTTAGAGTTCGACTGGTAGAGCTGTCAAATTTTGTCTGTTGACTCATGGGTTACTATGATTGATGCTACTCATAGGTTACTATGATTGGTGCTATCAGTGCAGGTGAAGGTTAACCCATAAAATGTTAGCTGATTTTGCGCCGTTTTCCTGATATTTTTCTCGTCTCTCTCGGCTTGTTCAAAGCGGCAACCATCATTAGTTTTTCGTCGATTTCAAAGTCTGGATCGGAAAAAGAGCAAGGGTCACGTTCCATGATCTCACTAGGCCATGGTGACTTGTGAGAAGATACTTGATCAATGAGCATGCAGTTACAACTCTCAACAGCACTTTCATTTTAATTTTGGGATAATTTGGGATAATTTACTCCTTCCCATACTAGCCGCAACACCTTCATGCATGAGTACGATAAAAGAGAAACAGCGATTGGCTGGTCTTCACGAAATTCATTTTTTTTAGTTTAGTTTAGTTTAATTGTCAACAGGTAAGATGTTTACCCCAATGACCGTTGAATATAATTATAACTGACACATACAAAGATACTACATACTTAGCACAAAAACCTCTTAAAACTATTCTATTATTACATTTACGGCTAACGTTAAAATCAAATACGGAATAACAACGGTTGAACACACGGCACATACTTTTTATCGGTTCGTTCCGCCCTTAATTTGTTCTGGAATGTCGAATGTACAGGAATGCGTGGGATCGGAGATTTCGGCGTCTAGTGTTGATGTCTAGAAGCCCAAGTAGAGATGAGCAACCAATGCACAGTGGTCCAGTAAGCTACTTTAGGCGGACATGAGGTTTTCAATGGAAATTTGTGGTATTAGAGCTTTGGTTACTTCTGAGAACTTGTTGCAAACTTATTGTACTACAATTTGTATGAAATTATTTTTTTCTTGCATTAAACGCAAGAGTGGCGTATACTCTTACTTTTTTATGAGCCAATATCGTGAGATGATATGTTCAGCAAAGTTGTAGAAATTATTATTTTATTTTTGGCCTAGCTTCAAAGTCTACTGCGATAATTCCGAATTTTAGCAAATAATCGTTTTTCGACTAAAAGTCACTTATTTTTAACTTTTACCAGCTTGCTATGTTCTACAAAGTTGTTTATTTAGACATTTGCTGAATACACCAGAGTTGTATTTCTTCTCGTTTTCATTTTATAGTAAATTTTCAGCTAACTTTTCGCCATACTATAGGCCTTATAACATGAAATGGAGCACCTGAAAAAAATATGGCATACCATAACTTGATTCAACACACCATAGAGTGCGTTTAAGGAAAATTTGGGAGAGATGATATTTTTCTATCTACTTTAAAGCTACTTTCTGTAACATATAGTTTTCAATAAAAACATACATCGGGAGCTCAAATAAAATCAAACCACACAGAAATCATGGCTATCTCTGTTCAGTATATGACAATTAGCACGTGTTTTAATAGAAAAACGCTTAATAGGATATAAGTTAACTTTTATCAAGTTTCGAAGCTAGACAAAAAATATGTTCTATTTTTTATAATAACAATTTCTACAACTTTGCTGAACATATCATCTTACGATATTGGCTCATAAATAAGATAGAGTATACGCCACTCTTGCGTTTAATGCAAGAAAAAAAAATTTCATACAAATTGTAGTACAGTAAGTTTGCAACAAGTTCTCAGAAGTAACTAAAGCTCTAATACCACAAATTTCCATTGAAATCCTCATGTCCGCCTAAAGTAGCTTACTGAACCACTGTGCAATAATAATTGCAAAAAAAAAACTCCACGTTTCGATCGAATGTAAACGATATATGCCTCCTTCAGTTTTTGCGCTCCTGTTCCTTGTGTTTTGATTGATACTGAGTTTTTTCTGATGTCCTAGCGATGATGTCCTTCCGTAATTCGTCCGTTGTCTTCTTGTTGCCGATGTTGTTTGCGACGATACCCTCGATCACAGAATGAGTCCGATGGGTCCAGACACGTGGTGGCAACGGCGAATATCCTCATTCCAAAGTCAAGTACATGTGGGAAAATATTGTATGTAGAATCCGAATGTCACCTCGGCTGGTACATATACTGTTTTACTAACCTGGTAAAACTTCCGATGTTTCCCTCAGCCAGAGTGTGATGTCGTCCATGGCTCATTTGCTCCATCTCGAAGGTAAATGCCAATAATGCATAGCGGTTTCGTTCCAATAATTCCAATAATCCAATCTCAATCTTATCCGTTGGTTCCAATATCCGAATCCATAATGCAGACACTCCTAGTGCCTACATTTGTGAATCTAGCTGCAGGACGTTCTGATTACCGAGCACCCGATGTACCCGGAGCACTAGAGCACCCGATGTGCCCGAGCCTTGGTTGATTCCTTGGGTACCCATGTACCCATACCTTTGAATAGGTCTGCACACCCTTGTGCACAGACCGTGGAAAGGCTAGAGGACACCCTTGTGTCCAAGCCTTGACCTTAGTCTTGAGCACCCTTTGTACTCAAGACCTAGAAATTGTACCTAGAGGACACCCTTGTATCCTCTCCTTGGCATGACATTCCTAGGACACCCTTTGTGTCCTTGCCATGAACAGGTTTGAACACCCTATGTGAACAAACCGATGGAGATAGAACACCCTTGTGTTCTGTCCTAGGGTTGGTTTGCGTACCCTATGTACACAAGCCAAGGAACCGATACAGGACACCCTTGTGACCTGCCCAAGGGTTTGGTTCGATCACCCTGTGTGATCAAACGTCGGCGTTTGTCCATTCAAGCACCCAGTGTGCTGAATTCCGATTGCATTGATCAAGGATTCGGTAATGAGCACCGATTTGCCCAAACCGTGGAATAAACCGCAGACATCCTTGCAGCTGCTTTGATTGTTCCATGAGCAACCCATGTACTCAATGTTTGGTGTGTATGGCAGACAGCCTCGTAGCTGACATCCCATTCAATGGTCGTCCAAATTGATTCCGTCATGATGGTATTGCCTGTTGTATCCGTATCCGTATTTTACGTATGTACATCGGCAGTCAGTGCTAAAAGTTGTTTCAATCGATCAGCTGATCGACGAACCATATGATGGCCTCCGTGGATGTGTGCCGATGGTGAATACGTCATCATTGTGGGTTCCGAAAAAGATTTGGTGTTAGCTACCGAAAACTTAATGCCTAGCTCGGCTTGACATATACATGTAAGCTGCTTACCTGGCCAAGTAGGTGCAGCTACCCGATTCCATACCGATCCATGCCAACCGATGTATGCCTTCATCGTTTACCCATAAACACTATCTACGTATGGCGTCATAGTTGACCCCTAATCGCTCCGAACGATTGCGTCACGAACTGATTCCGTATTCATCCGTAGGCTACCATGCATGTATTGTGTTCGACTCTCTCCCATTGCGGTCATCTTTGCTGGCCCAAACAGAAAAATGGAATCGATACATCCAAATTTTCCTCCAAACAGTCGTTACAACAAACGTCTGTGTTTCGATCGCTCGTGATTCTCCAGTCGCCTCTCGAATCGATCGTAGTGGGTGTGTCAACCATATCCCTTGTTACGTACTGGTTTCGGCTTGTTGACATTCTGATCGGCTGAACAGCTGATCCATCAGCTGTGACCGACGATTGTGGTGAGCTCTTGTTGTTGTTTAAGCTCGCTCCAGATGTGTTGTTATTGTTTACCGATAATGGAAAATTTTTCAGTACGTGAATTGTATTGTGTCCATTCGGCTGGACGTATACTGAGCTTATAATTTACCTGGTAAACCAGGCAATGCGCCGTGGTTTTTATGATGTGATGTCCGACGCAGCATAAGTTGAATTTGATGTGTTGTTCTGTCCAGTACCAATGTCCGAGATTCCAAAGTGTCCATATTTGTTTTTGTTATGCATACGCTATTCAACTCCTAGTAGCCATCATACCCAGTGCCATATCGATCCAAAAGTAATGGCGATATTGAGATAGTTAATTATGCCGCAGTGATGGCTGCTGGCTAATTGCGCCCACGAACCAACCATTTTGGCATCCACGCCATGCATTGACCGAAGCTGGCAGTTTCGCTTGTCCGGTTTTCCGATTTATCCGGCTCGAAGGACCATAATGTTGGGTTACCGGACCCTAACCAACACCGATTGGGGGGTAATAAATTTGCACTGCCAGCGGGGTGGAATATTTCGGGTTTCTTCATAAGTGGACTGTATTTGGTTTGGTTTGGGATATGGTTGGGTTTAGGTTTCCTTTCGAGTTCATTTCGACACACACCACACATCCGTCCAGCTATCACACAGCACATATATTTAGTCTCTTCCACACAACATACATTTATTTACATATTTACATTTGTACATTCACTACATCACAAACAGTTAACACATAACATTTCCTTCCATTGTGGCTCTGCTCCCATCCATCCTTCTCGAGAGTCAGAGCCGACACGACTATTCGCACAGCAGATCATCCACTCGTTAGCAACCAGATGATCCCTGCTGTGACGTCACCGATAACGATCGCCCGTGATCGCTGTCGGTATCGGTCGATGTGGTAGGGAGAAACCGTCTCGGATCGGAGGAACGATCGTTGGGAGAGAAGTCCTCTCATTCGGCAGTGGCGTAGCAAGGGTACGGCGATGTTACTCCCGAACAGTGGCCTTGAAGAAGATCACCAACAAAGCAAGCTTTAGCGACGCCACGCCTCGCTTCCAGCAATGCAAGGTTCATAAGTTTACAGCGTTCGGCATAACTAGGTAAACCGATGGGGTCTCTTCAAGGAAATCGTCGTAATGCGAAGTAAACAAACTTCTTCTGAATAGCTTCTATCTGCTTCTGTGGTCTTCTTTATCACAAAGTAGAGCTTGAGGTCGTGAGCATACGACAGTTTGAGGCATGTCAAGCTGTGATTTACGTTGTTCATGTAGAGTAAAAATACGAAAGGTCTGAGGTGGCTGCCTTGAGGGACACCGGATGTGACAGGAAATGGTGTTGAGATGAAGTCACCGATCTTCACGGACGTGTTCGACCAATCAAATACGAGCGCAGCCAGATCAGCAACCCATTATCGATACCTATCTTAGCATACTTCGTCAGTGCAATCTCATGGTTGATTTTGTCAAATGCTGCCGAGAGATCAGTGTAGATAGCGTCTATTTGATGTCCTTTTTTCATCTCACGTATCAGAAATGACGTAAAGGTGACTAAATTAGTAGTAGTTGATCGTTTGGGCATGAAACCATGATGTTCCAAGGAGATGCTGTGTGAATAGTTCCGAAACAGAGTATCGAGAACAACCAACTCGAAAAGCTTAGAGGTCGCACTTAACGCTGCAATTCCACGATAGTTTGAAACTGTTCGTTTGCATCTCTATTTGTGAACAGGAAAAACAAACGAATCTTTCCAGCAGGACGAAAAAATGCCTGTCGTTAAGGAAAGGTTGAAAACCGTTGCTAGAGGCTTCGCGAGCGGTACAAGGCAACGTTTGAGCATAAACGAAGGAATGCCATCAGGACCGCAGCCTATTGATGACTTCAGTTGCTTCCCTGCTGAGACCACCATGGTGGTAGTGACCGACATCTGTGGACTGGAAGCACTGAGATGAGGTGCGTTATTAGCAGCGGCGGCAATATCATCAGAGTCGAGAATTTCATCGGTGAATACACTGCTGAACTGTGAGCGGAAAAGATCTGCGATTCCCGGGATTGAGTCATTTTCCAAAGTGCCGTTGGTCATATTCGAAAGTATTCCAGATTCTTTCCTTTGCTCATTTACATAACGCCAGAAGAGCGCTAGGGTTGGATTTGAGGCGTCGTTGAAGCTGGTCAATATGACCGTTGTACAAATGGTCGTTCAGTTCTTTGTACTCATTGTTTGCTCGAGCGTAGACAAATCTAGTTAGATCCGTGCGGTATTTGCAGTTATCATTTCGTGCATTATTCAAAAAGGTGTAATGATAACATTTCACCAGATAACAAGCAACATGAATGTTTCATACAATAAAGGGTGTATTCGATAAAAATGGCACACAGAAAATCTTCTGTAACTTTTGAATCGTATGAGTAAAAAACCTAGAAATTTGAGTAGATCTTATCCATAGTGTATTATTTACATCTGCCAAGTTTCATAGTTAAACATTCAGAGTTCCAGTCATGTCGTCGAAACAAGAAATTGTCCGTGAGAAAATTTTGTTCACTCACAATCAAAATCCAGGGCGTCCCACCGGTGGATTGCTAAAAGGCTTGGAATTGCAAATACAACTGTGTCTCGTGTAATAAGAACCTTCAAGAGAGCGTCTGAGTGTCAAAGGAAGGAAGGGAGTGGTCGTAAAAGTGGTCCAATGGACGGTAAAATGGCCAGGAAAGTCATACAACAATTCAAGAACCGTCCAAACATGTCAATTCGAGATGTCGCTAAAAGTCTAAGGTGTCAGTCGGTTTTGTGCAGAAAACCACTGAAGCGTGCTGGGTTACATGTTTACAAAGTGCAAAAAGCCCCAAACCGGAATGAAAAACAAAACATCACTGCGAAAACCCGCGCCAGGAAACTTTACACGAAGCTGCTACCAAATCCGGTTGCATCGTGATGGATGACGAAACATACGTCAAGGCCGACTTCCACCAACTTCCTGGGCAAGAATATTTCGTTGCCAAGTCGAAGTTCGATGTTCCGGAGGATGTTCGACAGAAGAAACTATCGAAATTTGCAAAGAAGTTTCTAATCTGGCGAGGCGATTTGCGGATGTGGTGAAATAAGTGCTCCTTCATCACTTCCGGAACAATAAACGGTGCGATTTACACGGAAGAGTGCCTTAAGAAGCGTCTCTTGCCATTCATTAAGAAGCACAAAGGATCAACTCTGTTTTGGCCTGATCTAGCATCCTGCCACTACGCTCGAAACGTATTGGAGTGGTACCGAGCCAACGGAGTCAATTTTGTGCCAAAGGATATGAACCCACCAAATTCACCGGAACTTCGTCAATTGAAAAATTCTGGGCAATTATGAAAACGGAACTTCGCAAAACATCCCAAAACTATAAAAACATGAGCTACGAATTGAAGAAAAATTTGGGTAAAAACAACAAAAACACTGGGAAAAATCAGTTTGTACAAAATTTGATGGGTTGGAGTGAAAAAGAAAGGTGCGGGCATTCGGGATGGGAGACGAAATTGAATAAAACAAATGTTGCTAAATCAAAACTCATTAGTAGTTCTTCATTCCTAAAAATTTCAAGAAAATCCGATAATCAGTTTAATTTTGATGATGTATATGTGTGTGCCATTTTTATCGAATACACCCTTTATACTAGACATTTGTTCTACACAGGAAAAAATCTTGTAGTAAGAACTATCATTTCACCCGACTATGCCTATCTTTAAAACTACCATGAAATTTCAGTCAAATTTACTACGTTTGATGAGTAAGACACTTCAGCGTTTGTGGTATAGTTGACGAACCTCATATCTGATATCAACCTGTCATGGTTGATCTTATCGGAGGCATGGTAAAATCAAGCGCATTTATAGTCAGCTGAAAATTGTTAGTGATTACGCTTATTTTAACCCTCAATGTAGTCCGTTTCTACCACTTTTTTGCGTGTATGTTACAAATCATCGCATGTTTACTAAACGGTGAACGCTGATTCCATAACAAATAAATGTTAAGTGTACGTAGGACTAAAGGGTGTTTCGGACAAGATTTTGTCGACTTAAACTTGACGCATTTCCTTTCATCGTGCATTAAAACATTTTGCACACCCCTCATTTTGAAGATGTGTGCGTGTAGCATCATGCTTTTATTTTGATTTTGAGATTAGCACTTCAGTTATCAAAATGTCGTCGAAGGAAGAGAAGCAACGCATCAAAATTTTGCACGTGCATGGCGAAAATCCAAACTACTCTCACGCCAAGTTGACGAAATTGTAGAATGTGGCTATCATCAACTGTTACCAACGCATTAAAAGTGTTCGGTGAACGTTTGTCGATAGCGCAGAAAAGCTGGATCGGGGGAAATCGAAAGCCGGACGGCCACAGCGACGACAAAAGAGTTGCTCGCTGTTTCCAGAGCGGAACCCCAACCTCTCCGTCCAAGATGTCGGAAAGAAGCTGGGAGTGGCGCCTTCAACCGTGAATAGAGCTAAAAAACGAGCTGGACTGTCGACTAAAAGAAAGTTGTGACTCCAAATCGCGACGATAAACAAAACACGTCGGCCAGAGCACGATCGCGAAAGTTGTAAACGACGATGCTGACGAAGTTTGATTGTGTGGTACAGGACGATAAAACTTACGTCAAGGCAGACTTCCTGGACAGGAATTTTATACGGCAACCGGACGGGGAAACGGTGGCAGATATTTTCAAACACATTAAACTGTCAAGTTCAGAATATCTGGTGTGACAGGCCATTTGTACCTGTGGCTTGAAGAGCAACGTTTACATTGCGACCGGAACCGTCCACCAGGAAATTTATCTGAGCGAGTGTCTACAAAAACGTCTACTGCCTGTCCTGAAGCGACACAATTGTTCCGTTCTATTTTTGCCAGAGTTGGCATCTTGCCATTACGGAAAAAAGGCCATGGAGTTGTAATGCTTCCAAGGTAACGCTTCAGAGTGGTCATTCGAACAATATTGGGTCACCAGTCAAGCGGAATCTTAAGAAGACTCAAAAAGCTGTTGTGAGCGAGAAACAGTTCAAGGCAAACTGGCGGTTCTGCGGCGAATAAAGTGGACATAGCGACAATGCAAAATCTTATGGCAGGTGTTAAACGAAAGACCCGGCATTCTTATTCGGTCAAAAGGAAGCTTAGCTGAATATTTCTCCTGTTTGCTGTATTAAATGAACTTGAAAAAGAAACAGAATTTGACATATTAATTTCAAGATTTTTCCTTTTAAACGTTATTTAGTTCACGATTACGTCATTCAGTTCACGGTGTTTTTTAGTTTGTTCTCGAATTCATGACTGTAGTTCACGGATTTGGGCATGGACTTTTTTCTGTGTGATAATTCCATCGGAAAGGACTTCACGTGTTCCATAGCTTCTGTTTTGGGCCTGAACGCCATCACTCACTGTCTGTTATGTATTTATAGTAGAAGTTAATCAGTTTTCAATTTATTATTTTAGAGAACTTCAACGGTTATTAGTTGCCTACTTTTAATAACTTTGTAGCTGGGCCTTAACCAACTAAGCAGACATAGGCCATTTACTATAATTATAATGCATAATCCAATATATAACACCTTGATAACCATCTATCAACTAGATATTAATTCGCAAAACGGAACTATCGATGGAAAAACTGCCACATCCATTCATTTTCTGTTACAAAATCACTATAGTCACGATATCCATCCTAATAATTCCAATCCCACCGTCGTGTGCATGTTTCAATTTCAAACCATTTCGTAAAAGGCTACGCCAAACATGAGGAAGGGGAGCTAATTATACCGAAAGCACTATAAGCTTTTTATTCATTTCTGCCAACCTCCAGAACTGCTACAACAAGATCGGGGTAAGCATTTGGACAGCTGCGGAATATAACGCTTCAAAAGGCTCTTCTTAGTTTCCCTAAAGCGGCCAAATAAAGAACCAGATTGTATCCTTTAGAATGGCATCGTATTGTAGATTGTGCTATGCATTTACATAGTTTCAATTGGGCAGTGATTGTCCTATAGCGATTCGTGTGCAGACAGACAACATCCAACGTTCAACTGTGGCCATGGTACACAAATGAAAATTTTAACAAAACCACAAAAGACGAATCCACTGACTGGATGGTGAAAGCTCCCACTGCGCAAAACAAGTCGGCAATATCGCTGGCTGTTGTTATTTGCTAGTTGTTGTTTGTACCGAGTTCCATGTTATTCGGTACACAAAATATCCCCGTTCGCAGGAATTCTGCACACACATAAGGTAAAAAAATCAAACGATAGAAGCTTGTCCATTTCTCGCTTATTTTCGGAGCCACTTTCAGCATTAGGTACCCGTATTAGGGAAGAGGCCCGGCTTGTGGGTTTGCTTTGTGGTGTAGGTCAAGCAGAACGAAATTCTTGAATACAGAGCAGTACATTTGTTTGCGAATGGCGCTTTTAGTTGTATTCCTTGCTCAGTATGTAGTAGGGATACTGACCGAAAATATGATTTCAAAGTAAACCGACCAACGGAAATGCGGTTAAAATTTGGACCGCAAAGAAAAGTACCTCACTGTATTCATTTGGAAAGTGGCACATCAGAAGTTGGGATTTTTTCTCTGTTATGTAAACAAGCCAACTTATGCTTATCGGCAGATGTAAGGCAAATTATTTTATGTTATACCTTTGTCTAACTAATCCATCTAGAAAATTTGCTCTCAGATTGATGTAGATATTTAATTTTGGTAAGAGATTAAGTTGTTATCTGTTGGGTCGATAGAGCCATTTCGTTTGGTTGAATTAACTCATCTTTATGACGGAGGCTTCCTTAACATGGAGTGTGATTTTACTGGCCAAACAATTTGACTAATGCAAAAGCAGCGCTGACATCGATAGTTCTCAAATAATAACTGAAACAAAATGAATATATTTTGATAAGCTGGATGATCTGGATAAGGGGCTGGATAATCAAGAAAATGGTTTTTGGCTCTAGAAGTAACAGCACATCGGTCGCAAGCTTAATGAATCACCCTAAATCATAACTCACCACACCCAAAAGTTGAAATTGTTGCAAAAAATGTAATTGCAGTTTTTGCAATGATATCTTGAGAAATCAGCATGATTCTGATAAGGCAATTTTGCCCATCAAGATCCACAAAGCTTTTTATGGTATAAACAAAGCCATGCAAGTGTGTGCAAGCGGTTATCGCTGTGTGCCTAGTGCCTCGACAGTCGCAGCAACCGTTGAGTTTTTGTTCAATCGTCAACAACTTCTCAATATGGGTGAGATAATGGCACAGAAAGCCGCTACGCCATATGCCACTGTTGCTATTCCGCTGTCAAGTGTTCTATTTTTATTTTAGCACTCGTCATCACTCCTCCTATCGCCCTCTCGTCAAGTCACCATTCGTTTTATGAAATAAACGAAGCCATGTAAGTGTGTGCGACCGACATTTGCTTCATTGTTGTAACGTTGAGTGCCTCGACAATCGAAGCAACTGTAGGGCTTTTATTCCGTTCTCCTCAACTTGTGTGGTGACTGGATAGTTACAATGAAGAGCCGTCATGCTGACAGTCACGGTTCGGCTCTTAGTAGCGGATCGTAATCTTTTTTTTTGTGAGTCATTGAACTTACTACTACTAATCAACTGTACAACCTCACGCACACATTGAATTTTTCTAATCGAATTGATGTGTTGCTTTTTTGCCCACGACCAATGTTGTATTTTTTCTCCAAGTTGCAATCCATTACGAGAAATGAAACCAAATCATGCAAAATTGCAATACAATCTTGCTTTTTTATTTTGGGTGCACGAACAAGCCCTTAAATATTGAAATATTCTTTCGTTGGATATGTGTCTACCGTGTTATGCTAACTTCCTCAATTCTTTATGATCTTTCCATAAAACAATCATTTATGGGGTTCCGGAACAACTTCGTTCAATAATTTATTTTTACTAAAAAAGTATCAACACGTCAATCCCTTTTTATAGTTACAGGTATTTCACTAAAGAGCTCACACGCATCAGGATTTCGAAAAAAAAAAATGGCACTGATGGGTCTCGCCTCAATGGATTCACTGGCCTCGGTGTCTTCAATGAAAGCTCTAAAACTTTCTACAAATATCAGCAACCTTTTTCTGTTTATGTTGCTGGCAGCAACCAACTTGGCATTGGGGATGATTTCCAACATGCCCGCAGACCATTACTTCATCTTCTCGGACAGCCTCAGTTCGATAAAGGCTCTTCGGTCGATGAAACCTAGCAGACACTCATCTTATTCCCTTTCAAAATTAAAGGAACAGATGGGTGTGGTGATCGAAATGGGTCCCTTCACATTGCTCAATCCCGGGCAATGCGAAAGCGGACTCGTTCGCAAAGGTGGGCGCAAAGGTTTGAAAGACAAATTTCACACAATGAAAATTACATTTAGTACGTCAGAGTATCGTTTCGAGTTGGCAGACCGATCGAGACACCGGAAATCTAGGACGGCTGTTACATTCCATCATTCCTGTTGTCTCATCGAGGACTTGGTTCAAGGACCTGCACGTAAGTCGTTTCTCTGTGATGAAGTAGGCTTAAGTTCAACCACTACCAGTTAGATGCACATCTCCATCGAATTAACCGAGTTCGAGAAGCTATTGGGCTATTCATAAACCACGTAGACTTGAATTCTGAGGATTTGACTGTTTAGGGATCTTGTAACTATAATTTAGAAGTAGTACTCCATTAATTGCAGCTCCAGTGTCTCGAACCGTAGTCGTTACAGTACGACACTGAAGAAGTCGACATTGTAGACAAAATGCGTATCTGTCGAAGATAAGCAAGGTAGTGGAAGGAGATTACTAATTTTCTTCTAAATAGTCACGTAGACTTCTGGGAAGAGGAGCTGGGAGCTCACCATAGTCACGCCATACAAAATTTCAAAAAATGTATAGAAAATCAACGAGGAGCTGGGTCTGATATTTTCAAATTAGTCAACTGGTTTTGAACTGGCCCTATGTTGAAACAGAACTGCATTGGAAGTCAAACCAACTTGCTATAATGGCATTCCATCAGAGGAAACCGAACAGGCGTCCATCCGGAACGTAAAGATATTAGTCGTAATGCGATTTTTGACATTCATGGATAGATGCTCGGAGCATTTCAGCGGCTGAAATCTAGAGTTCGGGTGAGCTCTTTCCATTGTGGCATCCTGTTGATAAAATTCATTCTGGTACGAATGAAGAAATAGCTTGATTGTCCATTTCGGTCAGGTTCTGTACGTTGTTAGCTGCTGTATCAATGATCTCGCTCGCTCAAAGCTGTGTAGTAATGCAGTAAATGGTGTCTCACGTCTAATTGCATCACGGAAAAAACGCTGTAAAAAATAACCCATGGGGTATTTCCTCTTGAAAGTTTGGGTAAAAGTAGTTAAGAGTGTTTTTTGTTGTTCTATTTTTATCGCTGTCAGTTTTTCGAAAGTTGGAAAAAATGGCGTCACCCGAAAAGCAACTTAGCGTTTTGATTTTGCGCAAACATCTGGAAAATCCTCAATTCTCTCACTGAAAAAGTCAGCACATTGTAGACGAAATACGCGTATCTGTCGAGATAAGCAGTAAAGATAATTGGAATTAAATGGAAATTCGCTAATCTTTCTTCTCATGGATGTTCGATTAGTGAGCCAAAAGCGTGTCGTGCAAGCGTTTAAGCAGAATCTCAATGCTTCGGTCAGGGATGTGGCCAAAAAGTTGAATCTGTCCAAGTCTTCCGTTCAGAGAGCCAGGGGACCGTGAAGGACTGCTTGCGTGCAAAGTGCAGAAGGCTCCAAATCGTGACGAACGCCCAAATAAAGTGGGAAAGTCACGCGACCGGAAACTGTACACCTAGATGCTGACGAAGCCTCATTGTCTCATGACGGATGATAAGACTTAAGTCTTGATCCAGCAGCTTCCGCGGCTACTATTCTTCACAACCCAGCACAAGTTTGATGTTTCAGAGGAAGTAAGCAGTGTAGTATAGAGAGATTTAAAATTTTCCACACACTCTTCCTACCTCAACGAGAGCTCTTCTCTATAGATAATATTCACCCCCGTGTTTGCATGCGGGTAACGCATGCGAGTGAAGAAAAATGGTTTTTATTCACACTACACTCGATCGCTCTAGAGTGAGAAGAAGAGCTCTCAAATTCACAGAAGCGAATCCAGTTAAATTCCCTGACGCGTGCGCCCCAGTGAGCTCACTGGCGTGAGCTCTTCTGCTAATATACAGCAGTGATTGCAAATTCGATTTGACGCTACATAACAAAGGAAGAAAGAATAATGTTTCTTCCCGCTTCCTTTTTTCGGACATTTTCTGCAACTCCGACGATGTTTTAACTTTCAATCGCACCAGCGAATCACAGAGAGAGCACTGGTGCGTCCTCGCCCCAGTGTGCGCGGCAGTGATCGCAGGCGAGAGCACGTGGGCGAAGACAGATGAGAGCACGTGAGCGCGATCGTTCAAAAGAGAGTGTGGTTCACTCACTACAGTTAATCCCATCACCGGCGCACACTTCCACTCTGTCTATTTTTCTCCAAATAAAAGAGCACTTTGCTTTATCTGAGGTGAGTTATAGTTGTATCCTCTGTAAAGGTACAAATCTCACGCACCGGCGTAACATTAGTGCGAAATGCCATCTCTGGAAGTAAGGAAGCAGAAACTTTCAAAGTTTGCAAAGAAATACATGATTTGGCAAGCGATTTGCTCAGCTGGCTAACGGAGTGCGCCATTCATGACTACCGGAACTGTAAACGGGGAGATCTACCTCAAAAAGTATCTACAGAAGCGTCTGCTTCCTCTGTTGAAGCAACACCAGGGCCCTACGTCCCAATGTCCAGTTTAATTAGGAACACTAGTGTTTTCCTACGCTGATAAAAAAATCAATATTATGTCATTTTTGGTTTTAAGCCTGGGTCAGGTCTGGCTCTGACTCGCAATTACCGACAGACAACGGATCCAGAGTCGAGTCAGAATGATGGTATTAGTGCAAAACATAAACATTTTATTTTGACTGTGTGTATTGGTGAATCCAGGTTAGACCTCAAAAAAAGTTAAGAGCGAATTTTTTCAATGTTGGGTGGTTCCAAAGCGGATCCAGATCCGACCCGATTGAACAAAAATCGTTTTGACAGTTCTTAAGGTGGACCTAGGGTGAACCCAGCAAAGTTATTGAAGAGGTTATGGCCTTTCATTTGGTGAATAGTAGTCCAGAATTGGCTCACTAAATACGAAAATCTTGTACATGCTGTATCTCGAGATCCTACCCATCTAGGAAGATACCGCCATGGACAAAGCTTTACAGGTTGTACAAGTTGTACCTGGAGGCCGTTAGTCAGTTTCTGACGCCATTTTGGTATCCAAGATGGTGCCTTCCGGTCCTAGGAAACCTGAGAATTACAGCCAAATACCCTCAACATGGATATTTTTGGATCCGCAACGGTGTATGAAGGATGAAAAAAAAATCGGTGTTTAACGCCATTTTGGAAATCAAGATGGCGGTTAATTTTGCGTAAAAAGTGAGAAGTTCAGTCAAATACCCAGCAATATCGATATTTTTTATCAGAAACGGCGTAGAATGGCTGAAATCGATGTTCGACGGTATTTTGGAATCGCTATTTTGGCAATACTGTCAAATGTGCTGTAATATGGATATTTTTGGATCGTAATTTTGATGCTGTAAACCGATGTCCCTTACTTGATGCTATAAACCGATGTCTGGAATCCACTTAAGAACAATTTTGTTGTTAGCAATTCTGTAACCCTATTTTTGCGATTTCAGAGGTCTAATTGAAAATTTGCTACTCTTCTGATACAGCTACACAATTGGAAATTAATATGTTCTTCGAAAAACTGTCATCCAAAATGAATAGCAAGCAGTTCATCCAGGTGTTCGAAATGCATCTTCTATCGTTCATGTGCAGATTTTGCGACGAATCTCCACTTTTCAATAGGACAATGCTACAATTCAGACGAGGAAGGATTGAAGGATCACAAAATAGATCTGCTTAACTGGCCTGAATCGAATGGAAAACCTGTAGGCTATTTCGAAGGCAACTTAATTTTCCTCAATGTCAATATAGATTATCGTTTATTGACATATCAATACCAATATTTTAATCCTTTTTACTTATTCAATACGAAAAAGAACTCAAGGTGTCTAAAATAAATAGACTGCTGAAATCAATAAAACATTTCTAAAAATTAGACTTATTGGAAAAAAATTATTATGAAAAAATGAACACAAGCAGGACTTCATTAAACATTCAAAGCAACTTTAAAACTTTGGAAAAAAAGGCTCGAATTCTTCTAAAACAAAGGTGCTCTAAAGCTTACTGGGCCGAGTGGATTACATTCGGTAATTAAATTATTCGAGAATTTGGGAAACCAAGAGAATTTAAAACTAACACTTCATTTGATCACTTTTTGCAAAATAAAAAATAAAACATTGAAACACTTCTTTCAAATTATCACTAGTAAACGCGAGCAAATTCCTTTAAATTCCACTAGAGAAATTTAAAGGAATTTAAAGGATTATTTAATTATTTTTTTCAGGTGATCAAATGAAGTGTTAACTGTAAATTATCCTAGTTTTCCAATCACAATCGTTCTACTAATACGCTCAAAAAGTTTTTTAAATAGTTGTTTTTTAAATTTTGCATTTCAAGCATAATACTTATCACAATGACCGTAATGGTAGCTCGCAACTAAAGTGTTATAAATATACTTCCCGTGAGGAGCTATCGATGCCAGTGCCGAGAGTGAGATTTGAGTGCTGTCACCTCAACACATGGTCATGCGTCAATTCAATTTTTTTCACATTAAGGGCTATTCATAAACCACGTAGACTTTTCTAGGTCTTCGAAACATACAAAAACTCAAAAAAATGGATGGAGAAAAGTCTACGAGGGGGATGAGGGAGCCTGAGATTTTCAAAAATGAGTCTATGTTGTTTATGAACAGGCCCTTAAGAACAAATTGAGTTCCGAGATTCATCTTTTCGATCTCTGTGAAACTACATTCAATCAGGCAATAGACATCTGTGAGCGGAAGCAATCCCAAAATATTTATCCAACTCGCATCTTTCTCAACAAAACAACTACTATGTGTGCCTCTTAAACGTTAGCCTTTATGCCATTGGTACACATTTGATAGCTCTGTGGATAAACATTTAGTAGCCTAAGTAATCTCAGTTTTACGCCAAGCAAGAGCTCAACTTTGCGATTAATGGTTTCTAATTTCTCAACCCCGATAGCCATATGCTGAAATTCCCCTTTGCAGGAAGACATCAAACAAAGGGAAAAAATGGGTCGCTTTTTCTCACTTCCACAAAATGGACACGCAAACGCGAATTGATTGTGTATGGTATTGGACCGAAAACCATTTCCGGTCTGGTGGCACGTCCCATCATCCTTCGTTTTTGTTGCCTCGGCTGGTGGAAGCTGCATAGAAGTAAAAACGTTTGTGGTATCCGGTGGATTCGGTTTCCTTTTTTTTTTTGGTCCCAATTCATTTCATGGTTTATATAGCTTAGCCACACAATCTAGTGTGGGCAATTTGAAAGCCTGTTGGATACAACGGGATATGCTGCATAGGAATCACTCAAAGTATCCGGACTGGAAAAAAACGCATGGGCCATAAATGGGCGTACATTAGTATTTGAATCGAAATCAGGGGCATCCTTTTTCTCACTCTTTCGCAAAGTGTCAATTATAACCGGTTAGTAAATTTTAATTATTTGAGCGGTTAATTTTGAAGGATTTCTGAATTTTGTCAATTAATTTATTGATTCTATCATTCACAGTTCTTTACTTGGTTAGGTTCAAGAGTCTTTATTTATGGTTTTTAATTTACTGCTTGAGCTGGTTCCGTTGTTAGTTATAGATTTGAAAGAAAATTTATTTTTGAGAAAAAAAAATTTCAATAAATTTACAGATCACAACTAAAAAACTACCACCTTTATCAAAGTTCAATAGCCACCGTTGACACTTTGCCTCTAAATGTTATACTGAAATCAAAAACGATTTGCCTTCAATCAACGAGCCAACCAATGTGCACATTCATTACAGCAATTTAATTGATGGCATATCATCGTTTCACCATTCCGCATCATTGAACTTAAACTTTTTCCCTTTGCTCCAGTTCCAATGATCGAGGTTAATTTACTTTTACACTTATTTTGTACTTTCTGCCAGCTTTTCATCGAAAAAGAAATAATAATGATTGGTTTTCAGTTAAATTGGCGTCCAACCCGTCAGCGCTCTCACCCAACAATGACCGGTCACCGAATTATTCGAATTGCTTCAAATTTGCTGCGATTGATGCTGTTTCCACATTCATTTTCGGCACCTGATTCAGTAAACTTCATCGGTTCGTTAAAAATGAATGAAAAATTTGCATATTTAATTTTTGTTTTATTTTATTTTACGTTCTACCAGAATCCAAAGATCCGGTTACCGTGTTCTGTCCAATGTTTTTGCTTCACTTGTGGAAAATATATAGAGAGAGGCTGAGCAACAGTTCAATCTGAGCGTTTCAGTGAATGTGCCAAATAAATTCTGCATTTCGTCATTTATTTGAAAAAGTCATTCGCGATGTTGGCCAATCGCAAGTCAAATCTTATCTGTGAACAGTAGGAATTGGTGAAATGAGATAAAGAAGCTTTGAACACAATTTTCATGCATAATTAGAATAAAAATCCTACTTGATTAGAACCGCAAACAAAATCAGCAAATATCAGCATAAAAAACTGTAAGTTGATAAGTAAATCAAGGTCAGGGTGTGGCAGAAAATAATGCGAAAAATGTTTCAAACTTAGTATTGGGTGAATTCGTGTAGCTAGGTGAGTAATTTTATCGAAAGTGTATTTCATTTATGTTTAACTCTCGAGTGCTGCATCCAAACATTCTATTTGTTTATTGCAAATTCGTCAAAACGTTCGCGAAAGAAGTGATCCGCCGAGTTTACAATTTG
>JASCZW010011142.1:0-33191 GCA_034211315.2 Aedes japonicus | reverse complement strand
GCCAGCAGCGCATTGCTAACGTAAACATTTTCAACATCTGGTTACCTTGGAATGCTCCGTGTCTTCTTCATTGCTCTTCGTGTCATGCCATGCTATTTTCGCCCGTGGTTCTGTTCTATCTTCCATCCACCTCGTTTGCGTGTTTCCTGTGTTTTCTTCTGTCGAGGCAGGCTCGAGTCAATATGCCCTCGACGGTTGCTAACTGCAGACATACTTTATCGACAAGGTAACATTCTTCAATTGCATGATATGTGCTCAAACACCGCCAGCGATGATCGTCGATCAACTCTCTGGTTTCTCGTAGGCCCACGTACGAAAGATCTCTACCACGGCGGCGTTAGCACAACTCCCCTCGATATTTCGTAGCGGACCGGCGTCGAGGTTGAACGCCGAAATTCATGCTGAACGGTGTAGAAACAGCCGCTATTGTAACAGGT
Organism: Aedes japonicus; assembly: GCA_034211315.2. NCBI lineage: Eukaryota > Metazoa > Arthropoda > Insecta > Diptera > Culicidae > Aedes > Aedes japonicus. The sequence continues at coordinate 32,754 of JASCZW010011142.1, read as the reverse complement.
TGCTGCTGATGAAGTCTCGACAATCGGTTCTCATTTTCAGTTCGACTTCCGAATACGTACCTGGCTCGATCAATTCGTTCAAAGAACCTCCATCAGTAAGAACTCGATATAGCGAGAGTTCTGCAACACGACTATCCGTTGATCCTCTGGTCACTGTTCTAGAAATGGCCGCAATTCTTCATCCGATCGGTAGTACTGCATAGTTTTGCTGCTGCTGCTACCCTTTTCACGAGAACTGGATGTTCATCTCTTCCTTCTGAAACCATATTAGCTAATCGCTTCGTTGTGACAACATGCGTGCCTTGAGCCGAAATGAGCGTCAGTCGAGCTATGCGCTGAAAACGGAACTGTTTCTGGCATCCGGTATCCCGGATCGATGTAGTACCGTCCGAGCTATCCTGCGCAGTAGCAATGACCAGCTCTGACGTGGAATGATCGATCCTTATAGACTCATCAACTGCCCGGATGAGGTTCTTGCAGCGTTCGCAGAACATTCTTCCAATGATCGAGTCACGTTTGTTTAGTTCCGTTTCACCTGCTGTCGGAAGCACACTCTGATTGACGAGACTTCCGTTCAGCGACATGTTGTTCATAGTCGGAGCAATGTCCCAGTGTCTGCGGCATGTTCGTCACATCGATGCTTAGCCGGCTTCGACAAAATTCGTTTTCTCCTGATCCTGATTTTCCAGAATTCGGCTCAACTCTTCCTTCAAACGTCTTTTTCCAACTCTGCTTTACTTGGACAGTTCTTCCGATATCTTTTTGTCTGTTTTCGTTTATTCCTGTAGATGAAAACAAACTTCTTCAGTACTGTTATTTGTTTCTCATTAGTAAACCACCGCCGTTTTTCATATCAGGGTTCACCAAATCGACCACCTCTTCTCATCGGGGTTTAACAAAACATTAACCGCCGCCTTCTCTATCAGGGTTTCAATAATATAACATCCGCCTTTCCAATCGGAGTTTGACTATTCACTACGTCTCCGTCGTTTCGATCGTCGATTTATTTTATTTTTTTTATTACTACTTTGATTACTTTCTCTGGAGACTGAGTACTGCCGCGCGCCATTGTCGTAGCCGGGGGTCATGATGATCGTAATCCGAACTTACCAGGACAGAGCAGTCGAAATAGAAATCTTAATTCAACCTATGGCCCTGAAAAACGCCGATTTATTTTGTTGCTGCTACAGTGATGCCTTGCTGCTGCTGCTGTTGCTGCTAATGTAGCTTGTGTCGCTTGCGACGTCCGACCTGATGAATGACTTCACCAGAGAGAATTGCTGTTTTTTTAGAGCTGAATGCTGAAACCATTCAACCAATCAGAAACAGCGAAGGAAACATTGAAAGGAGAATAGTTCGTCATCATAATTTTCTGTTCTGTTTATTTGTTTTTTTGTTGTCTTTGGAACGTTTCTGTATTTAGTAGGGGTAGTGAGACACGTCAATGTCTTAGGTCCTAATAGTGATAGTAAAAATATTTCTTTCATTTTGTTTGTTAATGAAGCGCAAAAACGTAAACTATGTTCAATACATTTATTAAGATGATCTCTTTAATACTACACCAGAAGAGCTGGATCTGGGGAAATCGAAAGGGGAATATTTCAGCATATTAAACTGTCAAAGTTCGCGAAGAAATATCTCAGTGGTATGATCTGTACCTGTGGCTTGAAGAGCCATCGTCGTGCATTGCGGCTGGAACCGTCAACCAGGAAATTTATCCGAGCAAGTGCCTACAGCAAAACGTATACTGCGCTTTCCTGAAGCGACACAATTGTTCGGTTCTGGATTTGGCATCTTGCCATTGCGGAAAATAGGCTCACGGAGTGGTATGCTGCCGCAACGTTCAATTGGTGCCCGGCGACCACAGCCTCCCAATACGCCAGAGCTCCGCTAATCGATCAATATTGGGCCATCGTCCAGCGGAACCTTAAGAAGACTCAAAAAGCTGTTATGAGCAAGAAACAGTCTCAAGGCAAACTGGCGTTCTGCGATGAATGCGGACATATGATATTGTACAAATCTTGTGCAGTTGTTAAACGAAACACCCGGCAATTCTGTACTGGTGAAAAGGATGCTTAGCTGAATATTTTCCTGTATTGAGTATTAACTGATCTTGAAAAGAAGAAGAATGTGATTAATAAAAACTTTGATCAACTCACGCTACATTACTGTTGACCAAATTTTGATCAGAACACCTTTAATGTAACAATGGTACCTGGCATTGAAAGCTCGTAATTAATAACTGTGAGTGCATTAAAACACTAGTTTCGAGCTAGCTACAATAAGTGGTGCAACACACTTGCTGAATGCTACGAGAAGATAGGAGAAGACAACCGCGCGATCCTGTGGCATGATCTGTAATCTGACCTGATTAATTCATATGTCTACATTTTACATTCTCAACAACATTGTTGAAGACGAGCATTTCTCCAGAGCCATTTTGCCAAATATAGACTGTACGCCATCTCATGAAGTAAGTTTAGAATTCATGACATAATATCAAATAAAATCTGTACGCACTGAGAAACTTGGTTTAACAATGAGTTTTGAATGTTTTATTTGCTTTTCTGTAGAACGCAGCCAAACTAAAACTTCCTTCCCTTTGTAGCAGACCTCGGACTGGGACCGCTACTGGAGCCAGTTTTTTCTTTGTTTCAATGAATTTTAGACCAGACACTTTCAAATGGTATGAAAATATTGACTTAAAGGCTCTAATTGTTATGTTATTGCATTCTCCGCGCGTGGAGACATCGATTACGATGAGAGAGAAGGTGATGTTCGCCTACCAGCATTAGGCACCAAGTGTGATAGTACTGTTTGCTAGGGATGAACGATATGAAGAGAAAGTGTTGAAAGTTCCGTCAGTGTGCGGTAGGTTGGAAATAGAATAGAAGCTCAATTATTGAGCGAAAGGGCATGGCTTAAGTCAGTGGTGCTCAGGTAGATGCTTGCAGCGGGCCAAAATGAAATTTTGCGCCAATGCCACGGGCCGCGATGAGTTATTTTTAATTTCTTAAAATAATTAATAAAAAACAGTTTTTGTTTAGGACACGTTACTAGTAGATGTACCTGAAATGTAAAGCAATGCTCTTGCTTCCAAAATAAAAAAAATTATAAACAACAAAATGTAGATTTATATCACATTCAATTTATTTGAAAATCAATAAAAAAAAAACTTTTCGCATTTTAATACATAATTCATTTACACTTTTCTTGAGCAAGCTTATCGAGATCAGCCTTCATGCTAGAGGTCGAAATACGCAATGAATTGTCCAAATGTTCATCCCTTTCCTTATTTCTTGCTTTTGACTTTACTTGCTTCATCACGGAAAACAGTTGTTCACAAATGTATGTGGATCCAAACAAAGAAGCTACGAAAAGAGCATGATTTCGCAGCTCTGGGAAGCACTCTTCCGGAACAAATTTGGCATAGAACTCCAACAAATCATATAGATCAAATTTTTCTCGCAGTTCCAGTGTCAGCACTGTAACTCAATTAGTTCCATTTGGATATTATCTGGGGCTTGTTCAGCATCGACACTGAATGGAGCAGAAAAAGTTTTAGAATTATTGTCATGCGCTTTGAAATCTCAAATCTACGAGAAAATCATTTTTCATTGTTTGGAGTGCGTCAACGTATTTTTTAGTCAACGTCACATTGCATTTTCGAGAGCAGGAAATGGCAAAATTATGAATTTTCATCTGTATCTCCCACAACACGAGTTTGTTTTCAAATGTACTGATTTGATTAAACATGCTGTGCATTGTCTTACCGGACACTTAAATTCAAATCGTTCAGGTGCGTTGTAATACCAGTCAGAAAGTCAGATCTGTCACCACTCCGCATTATCGAAAAACTTCACTGGTTACCTTTGCTCTCCATGAATTCGACAATTTCTTTCCGAAGATCAAATACGCGTCGCAAGCTTCTTTCCCTGCTCAGCCAACGTACCTCAGTATAATATGGTACGTCACCACTATTCTGCATCCGTGTCTACTAGAAGAGCCTGAAATTCTCGATGGTTCAATGCGTGCGATCGGATGAAATTAACTATTTTGATGACATCTCTCATGACATCCTTGAATCCTGACGCTTTTTGGCGCAGAAGTTCTCCAGGTTGCACGATGCAATGGTACTGGAAAATTGCTCTGACTTCTGGTAATTTTCGAAAATGGGCAATTGCACCTTCACGTTTTTCTATTAATAAACATTTTTTTTTCAGTAATAAAATGATTAAGCACAGAGAACAGACATAAACAAGCTCAAACATAATTCATAAATAAATAAATAAATTGAAACATACACATATATGTATGAAGAAAAATACCTAAAAATTAACACCATCCTTGGTACTAAATTTTCAAGGCCGTAAATCCGATAAAGCTGAATATTTTGCATCCAACTTGTATGCAACCCTTCAAGTAAGAAGTAAATAAACTTACGGCCTGATGCCAGCGCCAAATACATCAAATGTCCATAATAAATGAGATAATGCCAGTACTGTCAAAAGGCGACGTTCAAATAGCACAACATTTTAGGCAAGAATTTTACAGCTTGCAATGTTCAACACTACGGTATAAGCTTGAATAATTTAAACAAGATGGAAACAAAATACATACCACAAATACGGGAGCTCCATCTGGTAACAACTCCCGGACATTTTCTTCAGCGGTAGATCAAACTTTCTAGAACAGCGCACAGAGCATTGAAGATATCAATGCCCTTCGTCGTTCCTTTCATGGGGAATAGGCTTGGCAATTCTCAGTCACCTCAAATTTCTTAGATATGCCGCGGATAAAAACTGCCAATTGAGCCGTGTCAGATATATCCGTGCTCTCATCCAGCGCCACTGAATTCAAAGCTGGCAACTTTTTCCCTTCAAACTCAACACAAGATTTTCAGCAATGTCTTCAACCCGCCTGGTGATGGTCGCCCGCGACAAACTACACTTGCGACTTTTTTCGGAACAAATCATTTGAACCACAGCTTCCATACATTCCTTAACAAACTCGCCATCAGAAAATGGTTCGAATGGGAAGCGAGTTTTTCTGCGATAGTGAAACCTGCTTTGTGCACAACTCGTTTTCTTGCTTTCTCACAAAAAGTTTTGTTGGCTACTCAAATTTCCCCTGAACTCAGCAACATTTTTCAGCCCACGCCACACCGACATATTTATCCATTTTTGACGCATGTTTCGACTCGAAGTGACGCTTCACATTAAATTCTCTTCATAACTGCAACTGCTTCGTTGCCAAATCATACCACCGGTTTTTGATTAATGCACGTAAAGAAAAACATTTCAGACCACTTCTCCTGGAAAACACGTCCTTCATCAGCCACTTTCCGTTTTTTGCTAGTGCTGGCTTCCATTTTCACTGAATAATTGCTCGAAACCTCTCAGAATTACGCACGCGACTACAGAATGGAACCAATTGACAACAGACACTGAACGGTGAAAGTGAATGAACCTGTGGTTGCGGGAGCGAAAATATGACTGCATTCTCTTTCTTTCTTCTATCCCGCTTTTTTGGTCATTCATCATCTGTGTAACAAGCATCGGTAAAAATTGTTCACATAAAACTATGAGAATCACAATTATTGCACAGTAAGAAATGCAACTCAAATCGAAGCAGCAAATAGCTACATATTCAATGAAGTTCTCATATTTCTCAAATGCTATCGCGGAGCCGCATTTGTTGCCCTCGTGCAGACGCATGCAGCCCGCAGGCCTGCAGATGAGCACCACTAGCTTAAGCAGTACTCGACCCCGGACTTTTTTTCCTTAGATTTCATCAGTTCTGGCCCACTGTGCACTGGTTGGAATCATCTGAAATTATATTGTTTTTGTTTGTTGCTTTTGACCAGCAAATGGCCGTTTTCTACATGCACTGGTCTTCTTTTTTCACGACACACTCTGCCAAAATCAAAATCCCCGCTATGAGGCCACATTATATAGATATCTTCAAAAACTGCTTATAATCATCGATTCACTCGCGACAAAGCGGAAAAAAACTCTAACATAATAATTTATGTCCGGATGTCACATAACTACCACTAATAAACAAAATTAAGTTGATGTATCTCTTCTTTCAGGTGCGGTGGCGAAGCACAAAAAATACAAAAACGGGGAAATACTACCGATACTCACACATTTACTACGTCTTTCCCAAAGCACGTGGAGATTTTATGATTTCAGTGTTAGTTTAAGGTAAATTACGAATTATTGTTTGATTTTTTGTTTCGCGAAAACGAGGCAGCAAAAACAAAACACGTCAGTATTAGAGCACGGCTTGCTGTGATCGCAAAGATAACATCTCGATATATCTGGACAAAAATTACAATTACACATGTATTTTCGGAATTTTGATAGGAGTGGTCGAGTGAGCATGAAAAGTCATTGTTCGCCAGGTAAGATGGGTCGGTGGTGAGTACATAATTAATTGTGATCAAAATTATTCGTTAGCCATGCTCGTTGGTGACTACAGAGGCATCCGTACTGTTGGTGTGGATCGGTCCAAGTTGGCTCTCAGGTGTTGAGATGAATTGACTTGTTTTCCTAATGAAATAACACTATCACACTCTGTGAGTGGCCCCAATAGCATCCTTACTGTTTGTTTAAACCCGTTAAAATAGGCTTTTCAGCATTATTAAGAGTCACTTTGTTTTCCCAATGAAAAAGCACAATCACACTCTGTGAGTGGCCCCAATAGCTTCTTTACTGTTGGTTTGAATCGGTTCAAATCGGGAATCACTCCTAATTTTCAATTTTTTCATTTAACAGCTTATCGTTAACCAAAACGAACCCTGCTGCTACCCAATCCGGTTATCTAAAAAATCCAGTGATTTCTCGTGGAAGTGCAGTGGACTCCGCGGCCTTCAATAAAGCGAGTATCACGTCAACATATTCCTACCCTTTCCTTAATTGACCGGCATTAGGACGGGGCCAGCGCTGGTATTGCCTTAGTTTAGGATCACCAGGTTTTACACATTGAAGATGTAAGTTAGTCTCAAGCATTGTCTGCTGGTTCTCTGGCAAAACGGAGTAGCAGCCTCGGGCGGTCAATCATGCTCATGCTCATGCTCAGCACTTCGCGCTTCACTCGGCGATCATCATTGATTGTTGTCTTCCGCTCCTTTCTCTACCTGCTCTATCTGCCACACTTCTGAGATCCTCGTAATTCTTGCATATTTTTCACACTCCTGCCTCACTTAATTCATATTTCCGAGTGATTTCTCTGCTTGAAAGGACTTCTTGGCGGTTTTTAAAGATGAGTTTGCGGATATCTAGAGAAATCTGTTTTCTCCCATCATATAGGATTGAAACGCAGTTGATTTGATACATTAACAACAAACAAGTTTTATTTTTTTTTGACGTTTCTATGCGGACGCTGTACGCCAAGATGCACAGTTGCGGTTGTAGTAGTGCGTACTTTATTAAAAGCGACTCATGCTGGAAATTTATCACACTATTAAAAATATATGCAATTCCCGAGCAAAGGATTATACCAAATTGATAACAAGTTCTAATACCGGGGGGGGAGGGCGACCCCGGCGTAGTGGTTAACACCCATACCTCTCACGCCAAAGTCACGAGTTGAATCTCACCCCCGGACAAGTTATGAAAATACCCAAAAAGGAATTTGAGTGACTACAACGGGAGATGAACCAGCCCAGGGCTGAAAATCTCGATAATAAAGGAATAAAAAAAAAAAAGTTCTAATACCAGGTTATCATTTTTTAATCACTGAATATGTTATCATTTAGGATAAATAAACAGCTAAAATAACACAATGAATAACAAAAAATATTCGTTGAATATCATAAAAAAAACTTATTTTGTTATCACTGTGAACAACTTGATAACAAATCCTGTATTGTAAGAAAATTTATTGAAATAGTTTCAAATTATGTTATCAATTTTAAATCAAATTCTCATGCTTATCACAGAAAAACATATTTTGATTGATAGCAAATTTTGTTGTTCAAATATGCTTTAAATATTTGTAGTTTTACAATTCAACTTATATCGTTTATAAAAAATAGTATGTCAAAAATGATAACATATGATAACAAAATTTGACAATGATGATAACTAAATTTGTTATGCGATAACAGCGGAAATCAAAACAATAACTAGGATATCAGGACTTGTTACCTATATGATATCAGCTTGTTATTTTTCTTTGCTAGGGTATGCAAATGTAATGATGGGGTATAAATTTCATAAATTAAAAAAAAATACTTTTTATCCATATGAACTGTATTGAAATATCTGATGAGCATGACCATGGGCATGATTTACCGCCCGCGGATGCTACTTCACTATTGCCAGATCAGCTGTATTTACGCAAAAAACCAAAAGATGATATTTGGGACTTACATACATCCTCAATGTGTAAAAACTGGTGACCCATTATAAAGCAATACCGGCGCCGGCCGTGCCCGAATGATGGTCAAGTATGGAATGGGAAGGAACGTGTTGACGTGATACTCGCTTTGGAGGAAGCCGAGAAATCTTTTGCACTTCCACGAAAAATCACTGGATCTCGGATAGTTGGGAGAAGGTTAGCAGCAGGGGTCGTTTTGGTTAGCGATACGCAGTGACTGAAATGAGACAAAAATAACAAAAAACAAAACAATATAAACAAAATAAAACAGGATATTATATATGGTCTTCAAAATTTGGCAGGAACAAACTATTTGTTGTGATTTGAAAAGTTTTTAACAAAAAATCCGGGCTCTGATGCAGCAAGACATCCGAACTTTGAATTTGGAAATTTGTGTCGCTTAACAAATCCTCAAACAGATGTGCAAAAGTACGTTGGCCAATATTTAGTGTCAACCAGTGGGTACGTGTGCTCTACTCTAAGCTCCAATTCTTTCAAACTCACCTACAATTCAATTTGCCCATTGAAATGGACACATCACAATAGATAATATTGTGATGGAGCACCGCATTAGGTTACAAGATGTTTGAAAAATAACCTGTAACCTATTTAGGATTATATCTGAAAAATCCAAATTTTGCGAACACCCACCTTGCTTCAAATAATATGGCTAGGTTCAAAAATATCTACTCAAACTAATTTCTAAAACTTCTACATTGACTTTCTTGATGATGGCAATATGTATCTTACGACCTATTAAAAAATTACTCTCGAAATGCAATACAACAAATCTTGTTAAACTCTGGCTACAAAACACGAGTAAGTGTTCCGAGAAGTAAAAACAAAAAACATTTGAGTTTCAGCTGTCATATAATTCCCCGTTGAAACTGAATCGAAAATGACTGTTGCAAGGAAAAGTTTAGAATTTCGTGGTGAAATAAATTTAACCATTTTACAGAGTTGCCAAAACGCAACATTTTTGTTCCACATGGTTATATTCACCATAAAATGTTGAACAAATTGGAGCTTTCAAAAATTTGTAACAATATGAGGATTGCCTTTGAAGGAAAGAATATACAAAATAGGTTTTCGGTCGGACGAGAAAGGTCTGTTGCGGTTGCAAGCAAAACAAATAAATAAACAAATCCTTTGTTTTCAAGTTACATGAACTACAAAAAACAGTAAACAGTGACAGTCTCCCATTAAAAGGAGGTCTGCACACATGTAGGACCAAAAGTGAATGTGTGAAAAAGCCAAGTGACAACGATGTGCGCCCCCTCCGCGTCCTGCCTGGATGAGAACCCATGATCCAACATTTCCTCCGACAACCGACTAAGCGATGCGAATAAATGACCCTTTCAAAAGTGCATCCAATCCGATAAAGTGAACTTGAACACACTAAATCACCGCACCGTCTACATCACCGGAGGCAAAACATTCGACTGCCAACAATAATGGAGACCACCAGAGTCAATCCTGAGCCCGATGCAATTGGAAAAAAAACTTTTTTCCCTCATCCCGGACAATGAGAATACGCTCCGGCAGAGGCTCCAGTGAAGAAGAGACGGCAGCAAATAGAAGGAAAAAAAACTGAAAAACGAAGAGTGGCAGCAAACCGGGTGACTACATTTTCCAAAATAATATTTATTGTAATAACCTTTACGTTGGCCGTCGCCTGTTCCACGTTTGTCATCTCCTGCTCTCGGCGCCCACTGCCCATAGTCGGCCGCAGAACAAGCCTCACAGCTCAGCCCGGATCGGTTCCCACGGTGGTACAGCCTCTGTCATGGCTGCTGATGTAGAGGCGCACGGCCTGGTGGTGGGTGGGGGAAGGATAACAAGGAAAACGAACAGGAAACACCATAAAGCATGATGTGACATTGGAACTAACTTTGTCGTTTTTGTTTCCATCCTCTCCGGAGCAGCCAGTTCGGTGCGTGTGATTGTGTACCCGTAGCTTCAGCTGTGAGAAAGTGTGACCCCTTCCAAGCCAGACTGTTTTGCAACCGTGGCCAGATGTGATGAGAATGACGCCGACGCCGCCGACGACGACGACGACGACGACGAAAGGGGAAAGTTTATCGATAGCTAGTAAACATTAGCTTTGTAGAAGGTAAACATACACACACACCCACATCCACATACATTGATCGAGCTGAAATTTTGTGTTAGTGATTTGGCCATCGTCGAGGGATGGAGCGTCGTGGGGCCTGGACATTGTAGCAACTCGGGCCCCCTCACCTTTTCAAAAACTTTCACCTGACTGCTCCCGATGCGAGAGCTCCCCGGAATGCAAGATTAATAGATGCAACTTTTCGGTTGTGCTTATTTAATATGTTCATTAGAGGCAAACAAGTAAAATGTTGCCACTGACTGTTCAGGTGGGGAAGACCGTTTCCCCATTGAGGATTTCTCTGTATTTGGGCTTGCGTGACAAAGTCATAATTCCAAAAAGCGATAAATCCCAACGGTCCGAAATCCGTAAAATGGCCACCCTTGGGGATCAAACCTGCTGACACATTTGACAGCGAAGCTAAGCTGGAGTAAATCCATGAGTCTGGTCCGATGTGGATGAGTCAGTCAGTCGCTGGGCAGTCGACCGGCAGTCGGTCTGACGTGACATCATGAAAATCTTTTCCCGTCAACGCGTTTCTTTTTCCCCCTGCTGCTGGCCTTTGACGTCGGCTATCATGGGAGGACCATAAGGATGATGAAGGAAAAGCGTTCGTTGGGGCTCACAGAGAAGAATGGCCAGTGCCACCGGGGATCACTGACTGCATGCGGCCGGCTCACCCGAGGCATTAGATTTATGGAAGAGAATAGACGGGATGTGTTTAACAGAGCGATTGGATCATGGGATTATGAGGAACTCGCTAGCCTCTTGGAATGCTAGATGGGTACGTGTAGCATTGAACTAAGAAAAAAAAAACTTAAACTCGTCATGCCGATCCGGGGAATGATTCTAAAATTATTTTCCACACAGCTGATTTTCCGAGTTTGTCAATGGGGTCTTTAGCAGATCTTAAGAGAGTTTGAAGTAAATATTTGTTTACGGGTGAGTACTATTTCCATAACAAAATTTCAGAGGATTGCACAGTGGGAAGAACTGATGAAAACTAAGGAAAAAATCTGTAACTTTTGTCGCTTTTAAGCGCGGCTTGTAAACAAGGCCAATTCCGCTTGGAAATTGTCTGGGGAGTCCAATGGAACAGGTTTCAATCACCGCACGGATATGGTTATGGAGTCATAGAGCTTATTTTACCCCACTTCTCTTTGTATTCTTGAACTAGCTGAACCCGGTGCGTGCGCTGCTACGCTTGCAACTAAATGAAGGAAAACTTAATGTAACTGGCACTTTTATGGTTTTTTTTTCGGAATGAGTTTTTTTTTCTTGAATAAGCAGGGGTTCAAACTTCTATCAAAACATGCTTCTTACCCGAGAAATTAACGTTTTGTGTTTAAGTATCCTGGATTTGGTAGAAATTTGTGTTTCATTTGTATGGGAGCCCTCTTTTCCAGAGGGGGTGGTTTCTCAAACCACCATACAATGATTGCCTTCAAAACCCCCACATGCCAAATTTGGTTCCATTTGCTTGATTAGTTCTCGAACCATCACACGGGGCTCTTCGATCATAATAAAAATTTGAGTTTCATTTGTTTAACCCCCGCCCTTTCAAAAAGGGGAGGGGTCTTGAACCACCATAGAAACATTCTTGCCTTCAAAACCCCCCACATGCCAAATTTGATTCGATTTGCTTAATTAGTTCTCGAGTTATGAAGAAATTTGTGTCTCATATGTATCAGAGCCCCCCTTCCTGAGAGAGTAGGGGTCTCAAACAATCATAAGAATATTCCCCATCCCCAAAAACCCCTTTATATAAATTTTCACGTTGGTCGGTTCAGAAATGTCCGAGTCTATAAGGGCTTGACAGGCAGACAGACAGACAGAAATTCATTTTTATGTATATAGAAATCTACCCTCCAAAAACCTCCACATGCCAAATTTGGTTCCATTTGCTTGAGTTGTTCTCGAGTTATGCTGAAATTCGTGTTTTATTTGTATAAGAAACCCCTCTTTCAGTGAGCGGAGGAGTTTCAAACCACAATAGAAACATTTCTTGCCTTCAAAAACCTCCACATGCCCAATTTGGTTCCATTAACTTAATAAGTTCTCGAGTTATTCAGAAATTTGTGTTTCATCTGTATATGAGCCCTCCTTTCAGAGAAGGGAGGGGCTCGAGTCAACTAGAAATATTTCTAGCCTTCGAAAACCTCCACATGCCAAATTTGGTTCCATTTAGTTATTCCGAAATTTGTATTTCATTTGTATGGAAACCCCCCTCCCACCCCCTTCCAGATGGCGGAGGAGTCTCAAACTTCCATAGAAACATTTATCTCCTCCAAAAACCTCCACATGCCAAATTGGTTCCATATGCTTGATAAGTTCTCGAGTTATGCACAAATTTGTGTTTCATTTGTATGAGAGCCCTCCTCTAGCAGAGGGCGGAGGGATCTCGATTTACCTTAGAAACATTTCCTGCTTTCAAAAACCTCTACCTGCCAAATTTGGCTCCATTTTCTTGATTAGCTCTCGAGTTATGTAGAAGCTTATGTTTCATTTGTATGGGAGGAGCACCCCCCAACCTAAAAGAGAGAGAGGAGGGGTCTCGAACTATCGTAGAAACATTTATTGCCTTTAAAATCCCCGCATGCCAAATTTTGTTCCATTTGCTTTATTAGATCTAGAGTTATGAAGAAATTTCAGATTCATTTGTATGACAGCATCCCTTCTAGGAGAGTGGAGGGGTCTCAAACAACCATAAAAACAATTTTTCTCCTCAAGAAAACCCCACATGCCAAATTTGGTTCCATTTGCTTGATTAGTTCTTGATATATGCAGAAAATTCTGTTTCATTGGTACGAGAGCATCCCTTTCTAGAGAGGGGAGGGGTCTCTGACTACCAAAGAAACATTGCTTGCCTCCGAAAACTTCCGCATGCAAAATTTGGGTTCCTTTGTTTGATCAGTTCTCGAGTTATGCAGAAATTTGTGCTTCACTTGTATGGGAGCCCCCCTTTCCAGAGATGGGAGGGGTTACAAACCATCATAAAAACCTTCCAGTATCCAAGACAAATCCAACAAAGCAAAAATCTTGCCAAACGGTCCTTTCGCTCGCGAGTTAAATCCTGACAAGGGAAACCCCAAGTCATTTTTATTTATATAGATAGATAACACTACCCAAGTAACACACGAAACATCTTTTTAGAATAATTTATAATTGTTTGTACTATAACTGAATTATAAAAGTATTGCAAAACATGTCAACATTGGAGCGGTTTGTTACTCTCGTATTCTATACATCACTCTGACAAACGGTCGAGCTTAAAATACTTTTTTCACTGCTGCATGTGATTAATACTTTATTATTGTTCTGAAAAACATGGGTCCATACATTTATAATACATAAACAGGACAAGATTTTATGGGCAGTTCTATATACTGTTGAAATTACATTACAGCAACCATGTTTTGCAAAACGTGTTCTTTTTTCTTATTATGATGAATTTGTTGTACAAGATTGTGTTTCCACAGCCAACGGGAAGCATATGATAGATACTCAGAGTTCACTTTTCAACAATCTGAGTTGGCTTAGCAAAGAAGCTACGAACCTATCACGCCTAAGACTAGTGTTCAAATCCCATGCTTGGCGATGTTTTTATTTTTGTATGAGGATAATTTTTTTTCCATATTATGTTTTATAAGGCTTCCCTTTTCGCGCTTTTTACGTTATATGAAAGTATGAAGTAGAGTATTATGCACCTTAATTTTTAACCTGTTTATGTCATTCAACAGTATTCTCAACATGTTTAATACAAGCTGTGTTGCTTGGGTAGTCGGCAGTGTTTCACTTCCTTCAAGTATATATGTTGAATTTTATAGATTTTGCCACGCCGAATTCAAATATGGGCTCAGAAATGCTGTAACACGTCCAGTTTTTGAGAAAAATGTGATTAAAATTCACAATAAAAAGGAATTTCCGTAGTAATATGATCTACCTCATCAACAACCAGAATATTGGCTCTGCCCTTTGCAAGTTGAACTTGGATTTTATGGAATGAACCTCCCGGAATCCATTCGTTAATACAGATTTTTTTAATCAAAAAAAGAAACTCTACGGTGTAAAATAAGAAGCGTTTTCACAAAGTTCGTTAACAAATCGAGATGTGCAAACAGACAGAAGAGAAGGTTCGAAAGTGATAATAAAGTGTGACTCAATACATCATTTAACATCGATCAATTCATACAACACGATGGGATTGAAGATTTTGCCTCGTCCAGTAAACGCGGAAGACCTGAGAAAGAGTTTTCAGACCTTAGCGATAGAAGTAAGCGTCGTCTAATCGCAAATGAAGTTGATCGCAAATCGGATTCACCAAAGAAAGTTCTGATGATTGCAAAAAGAATAGCCTTTAATAATCAGCTATTCAATCTAATGACCGTTCTTGGACACATATTGAAGAATCAAAACAACGCATATAGCATGTTTGTTAAGTTGAAAGATAACCGTGGCTTGATGTCAGCGGAAGCTGCATTTACCTTTTTCATCGACAATGGACTTTCTAAGTCGCAGTATCAAAACATACATACTGCAGATTCTGCACGATTCCCAAGCTACTGGAGTATTCGAAAAATGAAAGCCATTTGTGCGCCACCTGCGAATGCGATCGAAGTAACAGCTACAAAAATAAAGGTAATTATGATTCGTTCTACA
This sequence comes from Aedes japonicus, assembly GCA_034211315.2. Taxonomy (NCBI): domain Eukaryota; kingdom Metazoa; phylum Arthropoda; class Insecta; order Diptera; family Culicidae; genus Aedes; species Aedes japonicus. The sequence continues at coordinate 17,594 of JASCZW010011142.1, read as the reverse complement.
GAAGTGCGACTTACTTGACAAAAAAAGTTTTGGCATATTTATCAGGTTTGTAAGTAACTACTTTTGGAATGATTATAGCCCTTAAATAGTAGTTAAAAGTAAATTTTATTACTAAAATAGTTATTCAAAATCTTCAATATTATGATTTTAAGATTATAATGATCTACAAGACATAACTGTGCAATAAAGTACTTGTTGTGTTTGCATTGTTTATCATGCTCACACTGTGTGCATTACCAGGTGAATAATTTTTGTTAAATTTATTTATTTTTCATATGAAGGTGAACATTCAAGATCTCATGGATCATACGGTTAAAAGGTTGATTGTGATGCAACAGGGTGAAATTTTGGAATACTTGGATCTAAATGACATTAAAAATGCACAATTGATTCTTCTTAGTACATGGGGATTAGATGGATCTTCTGGGCACTCGCAATATCACCAGCGCTTTCCAAGTTGTAGTCAGAGACAAGAAGATGAAGATTTATTAGCTAATGCTACAACGCCAATCCGACTTTCACTGAGCAATGATTTGAACAATTTTTTTTGGTTCAATCAAATGCCTCAGAGCGTCCGATTTTGTCGACCAATAATATTGGAGTTTATAAAAGAAACCAAAGAAATTGTACTTAAAACGAAAGAAGAAGTTGAATTGGAATTTAGCAATCTTAAGCCAGTTCAAGTTGAACTATCCGAAGAAAAATCAGTCTCAGTTTCATTCGATTTTGTTATGAGTATGATTGATGGGAAGATTTTGACGTTTATAACCGGCACGTCTTTAATGCAATGTTGTCCTATCTGTGGTGCATCGCCGAATAAAATGATCGATAAAAAGGAATTGAAAAAAGGATTTCCATCAAGATTGGAGACATTGCAGTACGGAATATCACCATTACATGCCTGGATGAGATTTTTGGAGTGCTTACTTCATATTTCATATAGAATTCAATTCAAGCAATGGCCGGTCACTAAGGAGTTTAGAGATGTGTATCAAACACGAAAACAAGAAGTCATGAAAAAGCTCTATGAATCATTTGGCGTGCGAGTTGATGAACCAAGAGCAGGAGAATCGGGAAACAGCACAACAGGGAATGTTTGTCGAAGACTTTTCTCGGATCCTGAGCTGCTTAGTAACGTTCTGGAAATAGACCGTGAATTGGTTGTAAGATTCAAAAATATATTGATTACTATCAACTGTCAACAACCAGTTAACCCACAAAAAGTTGACGTTTATGTTCGAGAAACATACCGTTATTACCTTAGCTGTTATGCATGGTACAAAATTCCAGCATCGGTACATAAAGTACTTGCACATTGCGGAGAAATAATAATTCATTCTCCAGCACCAGTTGGTATGATAGGAAAAGAGGCTTCCGAATGTCGCAACAAGTATTATAGAAGAGATCGAGAAATTCATGCCAGGAAAACAACACGGGAAGATAACTTATATGATGTCTTCATTCGCGCGATGAATTCTTCAGATCCGTTAATAAGTTCAATTTCGATTGGTATAAATAAGGCAAACAGCATACTGAAAACATAATAATACAATTTTTTTTCCAGGAAATAGGCTCAAGTGCAGAAATATTGTTGAACTTCCAGAAATTGTGAAGAATTTCCTTGTATTCGACGATCCTGACAGCTGTGAAGAAACAAATGAGGAGAAAAACTCTGAAGAGAGAAACGAGTTACAAAAAATCATGGAATATGTAGGAGACATAAACGAAAATTTTGCAGAAGATGTAGATTTTGAGACCTCAGTTTCTGTCAACGTAAATGAAGATATGGTTTAATGTTCTTTTTGCTTCATGTAACTTTCATCAAATCTTTCACTTGTGTTTTTTTTTAATTTTCCTTTTTTATGATTCAGTTTAATAAACCAAAATGCTATTTACACTTATCCTTGAATTTTCAATCGAATTTATGTATTTTCGATTACACTAATTCATTCATTCATAAAAGCAAAAAGTCTGAATTATATCCAATACCTAACATTGCATTGTTATTTATCTTTCTGAACATACTTTGTCAACGTATTTGTTCATGAATATACGGCAAACAAGGGTAAAATAAAATTCAAACCTTGGTAGAGGTACCGATTTGATCAAAATGCATATGATTTTTATGATGTGTGATTTTTGATGGATTATATAAGGGCTAGTTAAAATATTACGTAACGTTAGAAATTAAGTTTTGGATATATCCAATCCCTTATTAGGCACTTTCCCTTTATCTAAAACATTTGTAACGTAATATCATGAAACGCTTGTGGGAAAATTCTCCCTGGTATTGCGTAATATTTGAATAGGCCCTAAATTTAACAAAAAAACGTTTCTTCACATTCATTCATTCACAATCATTGACAAAGTATCGTCGGCATACTATAAATAAGCTCTTGAAAACATTTATATCTACAGACATGAATATTTCTACAAATACTGATGAAAACGTTCCTTACCCTACTAAACATAATTTAAACACCTTTCCAGAAGACCAATCACTAATAAAATCCTATCGCACACATCAACGGTAGTAAAAAATAGTTTTAAACACCAAAATATTTTTGACCACCTATTTGTATGGGACCTTCCCACAGTGCGCGGGCAGTATGAGATTGTATTTAAATAAATTTGTTTGGTGGCTTCGTGATTGTATACACCGTTTGTTTCAGGAGTCATCGGGCCGGGATCTTCGATCGCTTATACTGCGGTCCTTGGAGTGTGAGTGGAGGATTATAGGGAAAGGGTTTAAAAGAGCAACAAAGCTTCAGAAGGGAATATCTTTTGCGTCTTTTGATTGAGGTTTTGTCTATGATGAAGCGTACCTGATTTTATATTTCAGTGGCAACCCAGTGGATGTCGGTCTTATTTTGTACACCCGCACAATCACAAACCGTTCCTAAATCATTTTCCTTATTGTTGACGACCGCTTCCGTTATTGTGACGACATTCACCCTTATAGTTGACAACTATAAACTAACAATCTGCTTAAGTGTGTATTCGATAAAAATGGCACACAGAAAATCTTCTGTAACTTTTGAATCGTATGAGTAAAAAACCTAGAAATTTGTGTAGATCTTATCCATAGTGTATTATTTACATCTGCCAAGTTTCATAGTTATACATTCAGCAGTTCCAGTCATGTCGTCGAAACAAGAAATTGTCCGTGAGAAAATTTTGTGCACTCACAATCAAAATCCAGGGGCGTCCCACCGGTGGATTGCTAAAAGACTTGGAATTGCAAATACAACTGTGTCTCGTGTAATAAGAACCTTCAAGGAGCGTCTGAGTGTCCAAAGGAAGGAAGGGAGTGGTCGTAAAAGTGGTCCAATGGACAGTAAAATGGCCAGGAAAGTCGTACAACAATTCAAGAACCGTCCAAACATGTCAATTCGAGATGTCGCTAAAAAGTCTAAGGTGTCAGTCGGTTTTGTGCAGAAAACCATGAAGCGTGCTGGGTTACATGTTTACAAAGTGCAAAAAGCCCCAAACCGGAATGAAAAACAAAACATCACTGCGAAAACCCGCGCCCGGAAACCTTTACACGAAGCTGCTCACCAAATCCGGTTGCATCGTGATGGATGACGAAACATACGTCAAGGCCGACTTCCGTCAACTTCCTGGGCAAGAATATTTCGTTGCCAAGTCGAAGTTCGATGTTCCGGAGGATGTTCGAAAGAAGAAACTATCGAAATTTGCAAAGAAGTTTCTAATCTGGCAGGCGATTTGTGGATGTGGTGAAATAAGTGCTCCCTTCATCACTTCCGGAACAATATACGGAGCGATTTACACGGAAGAGTGCCTAAAGAAGCGTCTCTTGCCATTCATTAAGAAGCACAAAGGATCAACTCTGTTTTGGCCTGATCTAGCATCCTGCCACTACGCTCGAAACGTATTGGAGTGGTACTGAGCCAACGGAGTCAATTTTGTGCCAAAGGATATGAACCCACCAAATTCACCGGAACTTCGTCCAATTGAAAAATTCTGAGCAATTATGAAAACGGAACTTCGCAAACATCCCAAAACTATAAAAACAGAGCTAGAATTGAAGAAAATTTGGGTAAAAACAACAAAAACACTGGGAAAATCGGTTGTACAAAATTTGATGGGTGGAGTGAAAAGGAAGGTGCGGGCATTCGGGATGGGAGACGAAATTGAATAAAACAAATAATGTAAATCAAAACTCATTAGTAGTGCGTCATTCCCTGAAAATTTCAAGAAAATCCGATCATCAGTTTAATTTTGATGAGTATATATGTGTGTGCCATTTTTATCGAATACACCCTTTATATAATTATAACAATATGTCAGAAGGTAAGAGGCCAAATAACAATATGCTGAATAGGCGGTTAAGTTAGGTTACCATTCGGCTCCGTAAAGTGTTACACACGCCTGAGCCTAACAAATAAACGAACTGATTAAAAAAAGTTAGGTTACCATTCGGCTCCGTAAAGTGTTACACACGCCTGAGCCTAACAAATAAACGAACTGATTAAAAAAAGTTAGGTTACCATAAAAAAGTGGCAATTTTCAGGAACAAATTTTTTGCTGTACTCTATGCCAAAAAGTTGGTATAAAATCCAGTCCGAGGGCAAACAATGAAAAACCTTTCAATGCCAATATGGCAAACGTTAACAGTATATGTTAATGTAGAGGTTGTATGGTGAAAATGAGATCAAACTATTCGATATCAATAACAAAAAAATGTGATAATATATCTTACATTGGAAGTATAATTTCGACTACATAGCGAATTGTTTTTCGTTATGCGGGCATACATATGTTATATTTTAGAAAAGAATGTATATTATATATTATTTCATTATAACATCGTATTATTTTCATCATAGTCATTGTATATTACTTGTAATCGAATTCAATTTTCTGGAGTCACAACTTTATTATACATTTAAGTGTGTTTTCGTAATTTCAATATTCTTGATGAGAGATGAATACATACAGGTTTTAACATACATAAATTCATGTTTAGGTTGAGGAAGACAGCATCAATTGTAATCATCGTCGGGTGCTCGGGACAGTCTTTTTTTGTCTCATTATTTTGCATGGGGTGGCCTTGGCATTTTAGTTTACATTCATCGCCTACTGGTTGAGCCGGACAGCGGTGTATAGCTGCATCTTATTATTAGTTGCATATCATTGAGGTTTCAATTTGGAAAATTATAACAATAATACTAATGAAGTTTGGATCTGCTTCAGGCGATGCAGGGAGGAGTGATTCCAAAGTTGTATAGATGTCTTAATGCATTGTAGCATATGAAATCCTCTACAAATGAGTATAGCGGAGCATGGATACGGAACAGCACGTTTACGTATTATATACACTATTCTTCATATTAAATGTCAGGTCATCCATGGAGTTTCCAAGTTTCGTAACAAAAAATTGTGGCAATGATATATTGTCTAAGCTTTTAGGTTCATACTAGATACGCAAATCCTTCTACAATTGCTGCAGGACAGCAATCTGCAGATATGTGTAATAGTTATTATCATTTTACATTATAATATACCTTCTCTTTATATTCTATAGCACATAGCACATTGATATTCCATCTCCATCATTATCATTACCAGATTTTCTTTCATTATTTGGATTTTCATTATTTGTTTGAATATTATTTTATTTTAATAATAAATATTCTTACCTCGGAGCGTATGATACGGTATGTCCACCCATCCTTCTCCCTGTAGATTCTTAAAATGCGTTGTGGTTCAAATCTATTTATTTGAATCCAACTTATTTCCACAGAATCATCTTTGCAGTTAATGCAACGCAGTAGGCCTGGCCGCTTTGACGCTTGTATCATGTCTTTGATATGCTGCAAGCATCAATATTGACAAAATCAATAATTGGGCGTTATCTAACCCAATTATTTCAGGATCTTTCTCGTACTGGATGCGTTTGTATTAGATTAGATTAGATTAGATTAGACATCTCGAACTGAGGCGTTCGGTTTCCGTTTGAAAGCCCCAACCACGCGTTTGTAGATCGTTCTCGTTGATCTGACGGTTTTTGTCGGATCTTCGCTTCCGGACAACAGTCAGACCGGAATTCCAACTTTTTCCGAAGACACGGTGCGACAGATCCTTATTCTCAGAGCACTTGTGCAAAAAATGTCCACCCTCATAGTGTTAACATTATACATTAAACTATGTCTACTCAAAATTTCAATTAATTTTACCCATCAGATCAAAAGTTAGAGTAATTTGATTGTGTACGGAATTTGAACGGTACACCCTTTACTGAGATACTGACGATGTTTGCGTTAAAAATGTAAAAAATATTCATAGATAAATTCAGTAGGGAAAGGTTCAAGAACTATAGAAAGAAGGCGCTCAAAAAGCTCAAAGAAATATTCAAACTTAGTTCAAACCCTACTAATTCAATTCGAATCTCTCACCTTTTTCCTTGATAACTTTGCGCAAACGCTTTGAAAGCCCATCGCAGTTAGCACACACGATTTCCTGAGTAATTTTGTCCCAAATATCAACCAAATGTTTCTAGAATCGATCTTTAGTAAGTACTTTCGAAGGGCCAATACGTTGAAGCATATAACCTCAACCAAAGTAGTCAAGCGGGTTGATATCCGGTCAAGATGCAGGCCATTCTTCCCTCATGATCAAATCGGGCAAATATTCCGCGCACCTCGCTTGTGTCTTCTTTTGCCTTGTGAGCTGGAGCTGCGTCCTGTTGGAAACAATATGGTGTTTTCCTACAGCGCTAATCGATGTAATACTCAGTGTTGATTTTTACGTTAGGTTCTATTGAAAGAAGAGGAAGTTTTCCTTTTCGTGAAATGGTGCCCCATACCATGATTTCTATAACATTCTGATAACGTTATACAGCTAGTTTATCTCTTGGAATAATTGACAAAAGTTTTGCTATAGACACGATCATTTTGTTTATTATGACTGTCCTCAAGGAGGAAGCGCTTTTTCATCCGAAAATAAAATCTCGCAGTAACCGTGCCGAACCAAAGATTTCTGCTTCTTGGACCCTGACCTGTTATTGACGCTCCGTTAACCCGTGAACCCGTTGTTTCTTGTACGGATTGCATTCCAAACCCTGTCTGTGGAGTTTTTTATTGAAGCAGGGGCCATTGGAAATTGTTTGCTCAATTTACGGCCAGATCCGGCCGGATTACGTCCTACTTCGCTCCTCACACTTTTTCTTCGTTCTGGCAGTTCATCTGCCACCATGTCAACTTATTTCATATGTGTTGAATATGAACATTTCAAGTTATCTTGAACCGTTTCAAGGTACGAAAAACAAAATGCTTACTCACTCCGAACTTCTTAAGGCTATTGAAATCTGACACGGTCTAAGCTCTTGTAAGTGTATTTTTAAAACTTGCTCCCGTAGGGCTTCCATAGTAGCTGATAAACGTAAACAAACGGAATACATTTATTTATCTTCATCGATAAGCTGTCAAGAGGATGCACTCAAAACGCGATATAATCAATTCCGCTGTTAAAATTACCCAGCTGAAATTAACCAAGCACTGAAAAATGATGACACCTATTGTGAGACACACTGTACAGGACAAAGCCGAACTACTTCTCCTATACATTTTGGACAAACAGTTATTCAGCATTGATGTTTGTTAGTACATACTGTCAAAATATCTCGGAATTTGCCAGTAGGGCGCTGCTGTAGAGGAGAAGAGTTAGAAATGTGAAGAATTGTTAAGCAGAGATATCAAAGGAGAAAAGCTATAGAGAAATGATTTGATATTTCCAAAAATACAAAACGAACTAAGTTACTGAAGACCGTGAAGGCCGAATGAACCTTGCTCTGCTAAGTAAATAATATTGTAAGGAACCTCACACGCGCACTCGGAAGAATATGTCAGAAGTTAATATCCCAATCCATCAATTCTAACCCTTCCACACGCAGATTCATCTGCTATTCATATTCCCCGAAATTCGCAGCAAATTTTTTCCTCATGTGCTTTATTTTATCACAAATCATCCAATTCGCATCCGAAGCCATTCGCCTCTTCACAACTCTGCAGTCCGAAGCAGAAAAATCATCGCTGCCGTAAATAGCAATCTCTTTACAAAAACCGCCGCCATCAGCCGTCGACTAAGGAAGCAGGAGGCAAACTTTGGCCACTTCGGCACATCAAGGGAAATGCCATCTTGACGTCGTCTTCGTTGTCCTTGTCGTTGTCTGTCGGCTGCTGCTGGGAGAACGATGGCGTCGCTGCTTCTCCTGGTAATAAAATGGTGATTGAGAGGTGACTGATGGCGTTCCGATCGCATTTGATGAGTTTTAATATATTTATGGCCTAGGCGTCCTCGGTTGTGGGGGATGACGCCCGGAACGTGCCAATGAAGAGAGTGAGTGGTTTAGCTAAATAATGGGCTCTCTTCTTGGGGACACTTGGACACCCGCGACTGGCTGGAGCAGCATATCGCTATCGGGCTGGAGTAAATTTATGACCATTTCTGGGGATTTGCTTGGAGCGTCGTAATCTGGGAAGATCATCCGACACGACGCCAGTGCACTTTGACCTCCAAGAAAAGTTGGTAGATTTCGGCGAACGAAGTTTCATCCACCGAATCGAGTCAGCAAAAGTTTCCCATTTCCCGGAAAGAAGCGATTTCGTCCGAACATGTGATGTGAACGGGGCGCAGTTGGGCCCACATATGACTGGGTTTGGAAAAGTTTCCCATTTTTTTTTGTATTGCCGAGCAGACTGCTCCCCATGGAGTCATTTGGTCGTCAATATTTTTGTGATGGGCGTTTTTTTTTTGCCGCGTGTGACTACATGCTTGTGAGTTGAATTTGAATTCAGATTTATGGTGAATGGAAATTTAAAACCACCAAACTGCGGTTGTTTCATTTTGGATACAAATTTACTGCATTAATTTGAAATCGTTCGGTTTTGCAGTTTTCGAGAGGTAAATAAGCGTTTCGAATAAACTTTAAATGGCACTCAGCAATTCCCGTGAGCGTTAAAGAATGGAAAAAAACAACCCATCAAACATCGAGATTTCGCATCGGGTGTATGTGGATGCAAGCACCCTTTTGACCATCATCTTTTCCTCGCTGGAACTTTCCCACCATTGAGTTCTGGACCAGCAGCAGCTCATAAACCGTCGTAAAACGGGGGACATAAATCAAATGAAATGCTGAACCGCTACTGCTGAAAAAAGTCCCGTCACTTCAAGTTCTCGGAGGGTCAAAAAGAGTTATTTACCCGATTCCGTCCATCCCTACAGTTCACAAGGAAAGCGACAAAAGAGTCCAGTGGAAAATCTCGAACGAAGAGAGTCGCCAACGGAACGTATGAATGTGATACTATCTGACTCAACCCCACATTCCGCAGGCAGATGGAATGTGATCTTCGTGTTCATTTATTTGAGATAAAGAAAGTAATGGACGTCAAATGGGTTGACAATAAAAATTCTTTCTCCGGTTTGTGTGTGTGTGAGTGTGTGGGAATGGTGCCGACCGTCTATAAAATCCATCAAAATCTGAGTCGTTTGGAAATGGTGAATTATGCTTGCAACGTTAGAAAGAAAGTTGATGTTGAGCGATTCCACGCCCAATGATGGCACGATTAAATCTGACCAGCACTGATTTTCATGACTCTTATATGCGAATTACGGAAAACCTCCAAAAGGTTCACTTTGATTGAAATGAGGCATTAAATCACGAGTGTCCACGGTATAATTTCATCATTCGGGATGCTATTGTAATATAACGCCCGCTATCTACTCTACCCAAATATCGTATTTGATGATGTTGATGTTGAGATACTACCATCTATTGTAGCATGGTAACTTTCCATAGCAGTGGAATAATCTGAAAAACAATTTGATCAGGATTCTATTGTTGTTTGTGATCTACAAGCTCCTGTATGAAAGGTCAAAAACGTTTGGGCGGGCCAGTTAGCAGAGACACTTACGCGAAATCCGCGAATATAGGGAAGAGAATCTCCTTCCAAAAGCAAGTTCACACACACAGCATTAGAATCGAGCCCTCGATTGACAGAATAAACCCAATAGATGGGGTCGAAGAGCCCGCCTTCGTTCCGCGAAATGTTGACAATAGAGAGGAGGCAGTCCCATGCTCCCTATCCATACCGCTTCACTTGGGTGCCCTGATGGTCCCTCCCGTTTCTCGTTATATATTATGTTGTGGATATACAGTATATTTTGTAGTGATCATTTGATTGCTTACCTTGAGTTAGAAAATTTGGCTGAACGTAAATTTGGTTAGGGTTTATACCGTTCTTTACCTATAGCTCTGTGTTGTCTCGATGTTACTGTTGAAGAGTTGATTTTAGGGTGACCATATGATATTGCTCGCGGTCATAGGTTAGAGAAGAGAGCAGAAAGGAAAAAGGATTAGTGATTGGTAACACGCTATGCGCATGTGAGATTTTCATGGTGATATTCTCACAATGGCCGCTCAGAATGGTTCGACGGATGCATAAGAGAGATCAGTCCTGTTGAGTTTTCGTTTTATTTGGGAATATCAGGACAAGGATTCCCCATCGCATCTTCAAGTGATCATTACAAGATGTCCATTTGGTCCAGGCACTTTTGAACGTTGATGGGGCAGCCGATTCACACATGAAATCTGCCGCGACCAAATCGACAGAACGCGCCCATACCCCTTTCTGAACCAAAGAGCGGGGCTGTACCTAAATATCGTATTTCTACATAAAATTAACGCCCGGTAATAGCTTAAAAGCTACTTATGGTGTAATCATAGTCTTAACGAGTTCGAAGATAGGAAAGTTTATATTTATCATTTCGTTATAGTGGTAAAAAGTGAATGAATTACAAATACAATATCGTGGGACATAGCCGTGAGACAAAGAATATATTTAGTTCGGAGTACCGAATGGTAATTAAATTCTGACAGTGGACGTTTGTGGTGACTGTCGAGTAGAGATCCTAGCGTCGCTAGAATGACCGCATACATGCATATATGCCTAAGTCTACGGAAGACCAAAGGAAAGAAATGTAAAAACGCACCACAATGGATGCAAAACAGGCCACGCAACTACATCTTGGGACTGTTTAAAATACAAATCGGAGGAACAAATAATCAGGATTAAAGTAGACCAATGCATCTCATTTACGGAAGCAAGAACTACGTTCAAGAGAACATTAGAAAAGAACTTGCTGCAAAGGATCATATAATAGTCAACTTGCAGAAACAAATAGTCTCAATGGCGAAAAAACTATGTACTCTGAAAACTGTGCTGAATGTGCTCCAGTATACAAACGTCAAACACCATCTTCTCAAAGATGTCAATCATCACATCCAGTTGTAGATTCTTCGGCTAAAACTAAACCTTCTACGCAAATGCACTATACAAGCACACGACAATCTCGAAAAGATAAAACATTCATATAACCAACAAATAAAAACACAAACAATAACAATCCACACTACGAAATTTGGACTCGAAGAAGAAGTTACAATCGCCGGATGGAATAATCACCTAAGGACGACCACAATTGGGGTAAGTGTCTCTCAACGCAAACAGACGACTAACCATCTAACGAATCTATTCTGAAACCCTCTAATACCAACTCTGCTACGTTTTTGGAAAAAGATAATGGAAACACGAGAAAATTCACCTGCTGCGCAACATGATATCTTGCACACAGACAACTCAGAAATTCGATGATACAAATTGCCCAATATAACATGAATAGAAAAAGCGCGGTTTGGACCCGTTGATCGCTAAACATCCAACTCGGCCGCAATCGATCGAAACCTATCTAACTTCACACCAGATAGCAAGGCTGCATATGACAGTTTTTCTACCATTTCTACATTGTCGCTAATTTAACGTAAACGAGAGAGTTCTACTAATTCACCAAGTGCGAGGCCAACCACGTTGACCCTGACCAGGGATTTAAACGATGAGCCCTTGGCGGCAGTCAACGAGGCTTGCCCTTACCTCCAGGCAAGTACAGTTTTATCCTCTACCCCGAGGTCAAATCGCCCTGCTCTGCTGTCCTACCTTTCAAAAGACCAAATAAAAGCCAATAGACTAGGAGCATTTGCTGAATCAATCAACAAGAACACCTCATGCGTTGACGAAACGCGACTTGACGGGAATATATAGTACCTTCCCCGCTCCAGAAACGGCAACGAGTTTGCCAGAATCGAACAAATCCACCTGCTTCAGCGTTCGCGAACTCAGATCGCTTATGACCGCTATGGCATTACTGTGAAACCATCAACCAGCACGGAGAAATTTACAACTGAAACGCCAAGAGCGAGGCCTACCACGTCGACCCTGACCAGAGATGTTCCGGATTTATCCGTTAGGCCTCTGGCGGCAGTCGACGTGGCTAGTGCCCATTCTCGGGCAAGTACCACTTTTTATTCATCCGTTAGTTCCATCAATCCTATGCTCCCTTATCATACCTTTCAGAAGAAAACAACGATCGTGAAGCATCCCCCATCTCTTACAACGAGAGCATAAGCAGCGCCGATCAAACAGCAAAAACACTACTCTTGCAATGGAACATCCGTGGATTATGGAGCAATCACTCTGAACTAGTACACATAATCAATCGTGAGCAGCCTATTGCTATTGGATTACAAGAAATGATGTCTAAAACTCTGGGCAAAGTTCTTACAAGTCAGTATAACTGGACTCTTTCTCATCGTCACTACTGCCAAGGGGCAGGTGCTGCGGGGCTTGCTATTCTGAGCGAAATTCCACACCAAATGTATCCTATGAATTCACCAATCCCTCTTTGTGTAGCACGATTGAACGATCCTTGCAACGTTACTATTGCTTCTATGTATATTCCACCAAACAGTGATGACCAAGATATCATCAACACACTCGAAAATCTCATTGCTAAACATCACCCACCATTTATAATCGGAGGTGACTTTAATGCAGCTCATAGAGCATGAGGCAGTGTGAAACCATCGAAGCGAGGATGGTTACTGTTAGACTGGTTTGTAAAACATCAGCTTGTAGTTCTAAACAACGGCTCGCCAAAATTTATTAGTTCAGCACACGGTAGTACTTCTGCTATAGATCTCACTGTTGTGTCTCAGAGTATTGCCAGCAAACTTTCTTGGTCCACTGATGAAGATACGCACGGAAGTGATCACTTCCCCATCCGAATACGGCTCCAATATAGATCTCCGCAAGTTCGATGTCGTAAGCGATGGCTATACAAAGACGCAGATTGGCTAACTTTTGAACATACTATATTAGAATCACTTTCCACAGAACGAATTGTACCGATCGAACGCCTAGGAGAGATAATCATCGATGCCGCGAAGGAATCCATTCCAATGACGTCAGCGAGCTACACAGGAAAAACTGAAATCTGGTGAATATATGAAGTGAGAAAAAAACGTTAAAAGTCGACGTGAGGCCTTAAGGAAACTCAAGCGTCTATCCGCTGATGATCCGCAAAGAGAAGCTGCCCGAAAAGCATTTCAAGAGGCTCGATCTATCGCTAGGAAAACCATCTCACAAGCCAAAAAAGAGTCCTGGGAGACCTTCTGTGAAAGCTTTAACCCCAGCTCACCTTCGGAAACACTATGGAAGAACTTTCATCGTCTTAGTGGCCAAAGGAAATCCTTTCAAAGAGGACTTACAATTGATGGAAAATACAGTCAAAACCCTTCGGAAGTCGCTGAACACTTTGCCGATTTCTTTCAGGCATCATCTGCCTCAAAAAGCAGACAACCCCCAAACAATTCGACGGATGGAATCGAAACCGGAGCGGCCTTGACGTCAGAAGAAAAACTCATTATTGAACCGCAACTTCTCTATTGAAGAACTGCTCCGTGCTATCGACACTGCAAGAGGTCACTCAACCGGAATAGATAATGTTGGGTACCCTATGATCTGTCGGCTCCCATTTGCTGCTAAGTTAACAATGCTCCAAAGTTTCAACTCAGTTTGGTCTGAAGGAGGTTCCCTGACCGATGGAAAGAAGGAATGGTGGTACCAATTCCGAAACCTGGAAGAAATCTTCAAAAGGTAGAAGGATATCGCCCAATAACACTCTTGAGTTGCATCGGCAAAATTTACGAGCGTATGGTTAACCATAGGCTCATGACTTTTCTAAAAAAAACGCAACATCCTACACCCAAATCAGCATGCATTTCGGGCTGATATAGGTGTTTCTTCTTACTTTTGCAATTTCAAATAAATAATTGAGAATTCTAAAACTACAGGTCTTCACACCGAATTTGCTATACCTGATCTGGAAAAAGCATACGATCAAACTTGGAGACCGAACATAGTGAAACAACTGGGTGAGCTCAACATCGGACACCGAATGCGAAGCTGCATTACCAATTTTCTCAATAATCGTCGATTTTGCGTTAGCTACGGAGGAATTACATCAACTGAACGTGTTCAAGAGAATGGAGTACCACAAGGATCTGTCCTCGCTGTAACTTTGTTCTTGCTTGCCATTAACCCAATGTTCGACGCTGTACCTAGAAATGTTCGGGTCCTAGTATACGCAGACGATATAATTTTGATAGCTACGTCAAAACACCTCCCCAGGGTTCGAATTGCTCTCAAAAATGCGGTTGAAGCTGTCAACGCTTGGGCTAAAAGCGTCCATTTCTCATTGTCTGCCTCAAAATCATGCATTATTCACATATGCACGAGAAAAAGGCATCGGTGGCGTAAGTCACGCTTAGATATCAAAATTGACGATGAAACTATTCCGGAAGTCAACCTTGCACGATTCCTAGGTGTTTGGATCAATCGAAAAGGAAATTTTTGACTCATGGAGCGAAAACAAAGATAGCTCTCCAAAATAGGTTACAATACTTAAAAGCCATAGCACCAAAAGCAAATAGGTCAACGTTATGGAAAATCGCGGAGTCTACATGCATATCAAAGCTAATGTACGGAATCGAACTGTTTGGTTTAGAGCTTTGTAACACTTTCCAAACTACTTATAACCAAATCTTCAGAATCACCTCAGGCGCAGTGTCTTCCTCACCAGTTACAAGCCTGGTAGTTGAAGCAGGAGAACTACCACTTACTCTACGAATGATTGAAACACTCAATCGCAGATTTTGCCGGATCGCAGAAAAATCTAAGTCCGACTACCTGTACCTACGCCAAGCGGCCAATTCTGCCCTTTTCAACGAAACTGGCATGGAAATACCCGAAATTGCCAAGCTTCATCGAATTTCTAATCGACCGTGGTACAAGCAAGCAATCAATGTAGATTGGTCCATCAAACAAACATTCAAAAAGGACAAAACATCAAAAACGCACAGATCCTCGTTCGCAATAGTCTGAATACCAAGTACAAAGAGCACACCAAGCTGTATACTGATGGCTCTAAAAGCAACAATCAGGTAGGCTTGGGAGTAACCGGACCTAACATAATGTTGGAAGGCAGTCTGCCTCCTCAATGTAGCGTATTTTCCGCGGAAGCAGCAGCCCTAGCCTCTGCTGCCAACACCGTAGCACACGAGCCCACCATCATACTCTCGGACTCCGCAAGCTGTATCGCCGCTCTTTATAAAGGGAAGTCGAGACACCCGTTTATACAAGAAATCGAAAATGCGACTGCAGGTAAAAATATTATCTTTTGCTGGATTCCTGGACACTCAGGAATTACTGGAAACGAAGCTGCTGATCGCGCTGCAGATCGTGGAAAACTCTGCCGGCGAATAAAAAACGTTATCCCCACGGCCGATGTTCTCAATTGGGTGAGATACCTTCTACAAGATAAATACCAAGCCGACTGGGATATCCATCGTCCAACGTTTCTAAAAAGATGTAAGGTATCGACGGAAAAATGGGTAGATAGGAAAGATCGTCGCGAGCAACGTGTATTAACTAGATTAAGAATAGGTCACACTGTATTAACAAAAGCGCATTTATTCGACAAAAATATTTCTAAGGATTGTGAAGTATGTAAAGCCGAATTAACAATTGAGCATATATTATTCCAATGCAGAAAATATGATCATATTCGTGAAGAAGTAGGAATTAATAATGACCCAAGCATTGCATTAGGGAATGAAAAAGAAGAAGAAATTAAGGTTTTGAAATTCTTAAAAAAGTGTGAGCTCTACGACAAGATATAATTTAAAACATTTCAAAGAGGCGAATGAACCTTGGCGTTTAAAACCTCTATAATAAATAAAAAAAAAAAATATATATATATATTTACACGTCTTTAATTACGCTGTAAGCAAATCGTAGTACATTCAATAATTGCCTGTATTTCTGCATGAAAGGCAGTTGGCCCTTTACCCATAGATATTGATGTACTGACTCCAGGGCCCGTTACCCCTGCCCCAACCCGGTTGTTTAATTTGGAACCATCAGTGTAAAAAATCACCGAACCTGGTCCCCCGAATTCCCATTCAATGCAGTTTGGCTCGGTCACATTAAATAGCCGTTCAAAATTATATTGCATGTTAATCCAATCTCCATGAGTTAATAATGGATTGATTTTAAATTCCTTAAGAATACTGAGATGACCACTGAGGTCTCCATCAAAAAACTATTTTGTTTATTTAACCGTAGTGCGTTTTTCTCAGCTTCTAATTGCACAAATAAAGGTAAGAGAAGAAGATATAAAACTGTATAAAGTGCTTTAGAAGGCGTACTAAGAATTGCTGCTGAGATAGAGATTGTGGCTAGTCTTTGCAGTTTTTCCAGCTTTTTCTGAGCATGCTTAGCTTTAGTTTTTGGTCACCAAAATAATGCTGCATATGTTATTCTGGGTCTTATTATAACTGTATAGATCCAATGAATCATTTTAGGTTTCAGTCCCCATTTTTTCCAAATGTTTTCTTACTTGTGGCCTTGCTTATAATCTGATCTAAATGTAAGTTCCAATTAAGTTTGCTATCAAGAATTACCCCCAGATATTTGACCTTTTGAGAGAGGACTAGTGAAAATCATCTCCAGTTTTATCACTAGTCCTTGCAATGATGCTATTGGCCTCATTTGTTTTAATTAGAGTCCTTTCAGTGTTTTGAGAATCACTCGGTCCTGGGACATTTTGATCAATGGTGTTTTTGCCCATGTTACCGTCTCCAGTATCGCAGATCCTTGTAACACTGTTGGCTATTTTTTCCGATTCTGTTTTCCTAGGAATTTTATTCTTAATAGGAGCGTTCCCAAATTTATAGTCCAAGACAAATTCGCATTCTTCTAGCGCTTTCATTGATGTCCCATCAACGCTGAACGTAAGTTCCACATGACGTTTATTAATTAATTTTCTCATAAATAATTTCCAGCTGTCAACTATTAAACCTTCATTTTGAGCTAGAAGAGCAAGAATGTCTTCGTTGCTTGCTTCTGCACTTATGGCAGAGAACCCTATTAATGTTACTGGTTGCGGAATTTGATTTTCATCCACGGCAATAAGCTCTGCCTCCGCCCAAGGGACTATACTAGAAATTATCTCTTTTATCCAGTCAGATGATTCCTGGTGCTTACAAATCAGAGTAAGGTAACCTGGCCTAAACAAGCAATTGCCAAATTTGGCCTTAACCAAATATACTATATTAACAATATAAGTCACTTCCCTCTTTTTCAGGCGACTTTTTTGCGCTGAGAAACGCAACTTTT